>CAUYPK010021626.1:0-39255 GCA_963574355.1 Loris lydekkerianus
TGAAGGCTATAACCCAACTATACCACAAGACTATGAGGAAAGGACCAAGGAAGGGGAAGGCAGGGGGGAGGTTTGGGTGGAGGGAGGGTGATGGGTTGGGCCACATCTATGGTGCATATTTTTATCTATAATAAAAAAAAAAAAAAGAAAAAAAAAATGATATGAAGTGACTTTCTCACAAAATGGCATTCTGGGAATAGTTTGCTCACGTAGCTCTGGAGTACACAAATAATGTCCTTGCCAGGGAAAATGAGTTGTAGATAATCCCCGACAAAGAATGTCATTGCATTTACACTATCTATCAATAATAGCCTCATAGGACGTAGTACTGGTAGGAAGATGGCAGTAAGAGACTGACGATTATGGCACTTAGCCACGATAGTAGGCATTGAAAACTTCGTGGTGTCTAATGACTTAATCTTGTAACCTTATAGAGCATCAACAGAGAAACTGACAACTTGGTTCTTGAATGTGCATTTGGAAACATAAGTTGACAATTAGAAGGTCTGACAGGTAGCCTTGAATGAGCCTCTGAGCATCAATGTCTCTGAACAACAAGTGCAGAATCTACTTATAGTAATTGAGGAGTCACACCAGCAAATAGCTGTTCAGACCAACAAAGGCTCCCATGACAATTGCACTAGTGGAAAAGTGGTGGACTCTGAAACATGGATCAAATGCATTCTGGCAGACACAGAAGAAGTTGAACACTTCGAACTCCCAGATCTCTCTGGAACTTCTTGTTAATAAGGCAGCCATTCCAGTGACTATAGCTGGAACAGTTACCCAGCAAGTTGGTGGATACACAACCCAAGAGCTAAGCTACCAGTGCTTATTATCTGCACGTCCGTAATGAGACGGATGCCAACACAACTCTGAGGAAGAGCTCCTACTCTGGAAGAGATAAAAAATCTCATTAATGAATCAGCAGAGACAGAGCCAACAAGCCTGGGAACACATTCTGATGGTTTTTCCCAAAAAGGACAAATTATAATCCTTGATTGTACTAAATTTATTGACACAATTGTACATGTATGAGATTCAGGAATTAACATGCTAGCATGAGCATCTAGAAGTGATGTTATCAGGTTTCTGGATTAGCTAATTGAAGCCCACTGTACATGAGGTTTAAATGCTGTAACTTTTATAAAACATGCAGAAATGAATCTGAAGAGGAGGGAAATAAGCATGTTAAAATGATTCCATAAGGTGTATATTCCTCAGCTACTCATTAACCAACTATTTAGTCTCTTTCTTCACCAAGGGAATAATTTCCTGGTGTGGTAGGACTTGGTTTCCTTCCAAAGCTCTGTAAGGGCTTGAGGGCTACTGTTTGCAGGTGTTTGCAGGCAGGATATAGCAAGGGGAGAGGCTCCACAGGTTTAGGTTCCCATCTTAGTGGGAACAAGGAGCCATCAGAATGGTAGCATGTAACTGATGTAGACAATGTATGTGTAATTACTACATTATGACAGAGGAGTAGAATGTTGATCAGTGATTTGGTCTTTAAGGGTCTTTGGCAATGCCAAATTCATCACAGTGTCCCTAGAAATAAAACAATAAGAGAAACCAGCAAAGATGCTATTTAGCATATATGGGTGTCATTAGAAAAATCCTAGGTATATTCAGAAGAAACATAACTGAGTCGCCTTAGGAGAGATTCACAGCCTCTTACCTCCCAGACTCCGTATGATTGAGAGGACATATCAGTCTCTTTGAATTCAGACCATGCCAAATTGCTGATATTCTGAATATTCCTCAAAACTTCCTCCCAAAAGGTGTATGTTCTTTACTAAAGAGACTGTGTATTGGGCAAAGAAAAGCAAGCACCCAGATGTTCTAAAAAATGACTTGTCACCACCTACCAGAGATATAGGATGCATTGGTATTTTAACTGAAAAAAAGCAACACAACCCATGTTATGTGGCGTGAAGCTTTTGATTCAGAAAATATTATTTCTGCAATAACTGTCAGAAATGAAAATCAGTTGCAGTTCAATTTCATGTGGCAAGGGCAATCCTACAACTTTACTGCCTTACGGCAATGTTGACTCTCCTTTCAATCATTACATAGTCCGTGAGAACTTAATTGACATGATATTTCACAAAACATGACACTGTTTTTTTCCATTTTGCCTCTAGCCCCACATCTAGATGCACTGGTGCAAGCATTTACATTGGGCACATAACCAATATACTGAATTAACACGTCATAGAGTGTGTCTGTTCCATTTCTGTAAATGATACCATGCAGTTTTCAAAAGTAGCTATAATTTACAAACACATACAGTGGCATTTGGAGTTTCAGTACTCCACAGTTCGTCAACACACAGCATTACAGACATTTATGTATTTAACTGTTCTCATGGCTGTATATTTATGTCTTCTTATATTAAGTTATATTTTTTCTAATTATTATCAGGTTTCCAATAAGATTAAGAAAGATAAATGTTTTTTGGGCATTTGCAATAATTCTCTCATAAAGTGTCTAATCATTTCTTATGGGCATTTTCTTTCGGACTAGTTTTTCTTATTATTGAATTCTTTATAGTTTCAAAAACAAGCACTCTTTAAAGCTATGCATTGCAAATGACTTCTACTCTGTGGCTTGCCATTTCACTATTTTATGTGTATCATTGAAGAAATAAATTTCTTAACTTCAATATGCTCTAGCTTATCAATATTTTTCTTAATATTAATATGGTTAACTATTGTGTCCTGTTAAAAATACATGTTCCTCTCCCCACATAGGGAGGAACTTCTGCATGTTTTTTATAGTGTCTTTACAGCTTTCCTTTGACATTTAAGTGTCAATTCACCTGTTATTGATTTTGGTCTGAAGTAGAGGTCAGCTTATCCGTTTACACACCTAATTATCCAATATTATTTATCAAATAGTCTATCAACTTTTTGCTGCTTTGAAAATTCACTTCTGTTGTACATTTCGCCATTGAACTTTAATTCTGATCCTTTTTTTGTATTTTTCTATCTTCATACCAATTATCTTTACACTAGTTTTATAAAAGTCTTAATATCTAAGGTAGCAAATATTCCCACTATTTTTTCTGTTTCAGAATTTCCTGACTAAGGGGGAATCTTTGTACTTCTACATAAATGTTAGAATACATTTTTAGAGTTCTGAAGAAAAATCTGCTTGGATTTTGGTTGAGCGTGTATAAACTACACATCCGTTTGAGGAGTGCTGACATTATTACCAATGTTAAATATTCCAATTCATGAAAACTTTTCTCTATTATTAAAGTTTTTTACATTTTTCATTAATTATCATTTATATGCTTCTTTGGAGCGGTTTTATGTGCTTTAGTGAAATTTTAGTGAAATTCTTTTTTTTAATATTTTGAAATTTATTGTAAGTTTTACCTTTTTAAAGTCCTTTTAACATCTGTGAGATCATTAGTGATGTTTCTTTTTTCACTTCTATTATAGGATATTTTGCTTCCTTATATTTTATTACGCTTTAGTTTATCCGGGTATTTACCAATATTTCAGTCTTTTCAAAGAAACAGCTTTTAGTTTTGTTTTCTGTTTTAATAATTTTTGTTCTTATAGTTATAATTCATTTTTATGTGTTATTGACTGCAATTTTTCACATTATTTAGATCAATATTTGACACACTAATTTTCAGCCTTTTGCTTTTTCTCATCTAAAGCTATATAATTATTTTAATCATAAGTTGAGCTGAGCTGCACTCTAGTTTTTGATATATAATGTTTTATTGCCAGTCCATTGAAAATACTTTCTAATTTTCATTGTAATCCCTCCTTTGACCCACACATCATTTTAGAAGTGTACTTCTAACTTTATACATATTTTAAGATCTTCTAGTATTCTTATTTTATTGATTTCCATTTTATGTGTATTGCATTTCAATGTTTATTTTAAACTGAAAACAAAACATAAAGTTTATCAGTAAGTAAAAACATAAATGCATGGCTGGTTAAGCGTCAATGAGATCTTAATGAAATTTGAATTATCAAGAAAACTAAAACTGTTATTTTCAAGTATATTGATTTATAGTAAAATATTTTTACTAATTATCTATGAGGTTACTTATTAAAATATAATGAAATCATCTTAATAGGAAAAATAAGAGTAACCTTAAAAGATGTTCATTTTCTACAAAGGGCTCTGCATATCTGGGAAGATAGGTTTATAAGAAGAAATCCTTTGTAATTTTCAGGTTTGGGTATTTGTAAACTGAGGCATTTGTTCATTTGGTCAACACTTGTTAAGCACATCCTATGTCTCACATTATATTATAAACCTGTCAAAATAACTTTGATCAAGAGAAGCAGAAAATCTTATTCCATGGTGTTTAAAATGTAGCAGGTATGGAGAAATGGCTCAAAGATTTTGTGTTGGAATTACTGTGAAAATATTATGATTCTGTGAAGAAAAAACAATAACTGATATAGTATGTTATTTTCAATTATAAACTCAAATACTGTGAAAATATTATGATTCTGTGAAGAAAAAACAATAACTGATATAGTACCATGTTATTTTCAATTTATAAACTCAAATTTTGCAATGAGTTTTCTTCCAGTAGTCACAAAGGACTTAAACATGTGACAAAGTAATTACTTTTTTATGTAGCATAGAATTTGAACTTTGAAAATATATGATTAAAATACACTAAAATGATAACTAATGAAATTTACCTTGCAAATTGTTTGCCATCACTTACGCAGAAGCTGAACGTTTTGTAAGGCAATTCAAGAGTATATTTTATTCCATTTCTAAATGCCACCTTCTGAGTGTTATACCTTATGAAAAATTATATGTGAGGGTCTCTTAAAACTATTAGAGTTTGTCAACTTGTCTTCTATTCTTTAGCAATGAGTAAGCAATCATAATAAATATGAGAAAATACTAACATGTAAATATAAAAATAACTAAGTGGAAAAAAGACACATAAGTCAAGTAACAAGAAGGATCCATTTCTTTTCCATCTTGTTATAGGAAAATTTGAAAAAAGAAAAAAAAAAACGAAGTGGAGAAAATGACTTAAGGTTACAACATTGGATAAAAGTACAATTGATGTTTCTTATTATGGGTTCTAAGTTAACAAATTCATCTACTGCCTAATATATATTTTTAACCCCCAAACTAATACACAAAATCTTTTCACTCTCATTCAAATACATGAACAAGGTTGAAAAATAAAAATTTTAAATCATCTGTAAAGCAGCTTCCCACTGAGCTCCAAGAGAGCGGTGCTCTGCCTTGTTACTTCTGCACTCAGGCTATATACAAGTGTCCTTTTGGGGGGTGTTGCCTCCTTTTTCATAGTTTTGTCTCTTTTGTTGGAGAATTCAATGTTTAAAATAGTCCCTAAAGTCTTGTGCTAAACCACTCTCTAATTTTCCTGTGATGTGCCTCATAGAGAAAAAAATATGTATTAGATAAATTTTATTCAAGCATTAGTTATAATGCTGTTGACTGTGAGTTCAAGGTTAGTGAATCAACCATATATAATAACGCGTTTTTAAGCAGAAACACACATAAAACAAGGTTATGTATTAATTGGTTGACAAAAAAGGTGACCAGGGGTCTCAGAAACCTCACCTCATTTTTCCTATAGAGCAGAATGAACCTGCTATAAATAATGAGAATTAAGTATATTTGGTGGGAAATAAGAAAAGAGAAGTTTGGTAATTATGTGACAAACCTATCTGATGATATCTAGGAGCACCCAATTCTAGACATATTTTCTTATTGTTGTCAAAGGAAGGAGACCAAACTAAAAATGCCTCAGAGATGCAGAAAAAAAAAAAAAAAAATGAAATAAAGATTCATCTCCAGGGGCATCAAAGGAAGATAAAAATAGAAGCTAAGACTTCTAAATCGGTAAATAACTTTGGAAACTAGCCGAAAGTTTCCATTTCAAGAAATTTCACTAGAAATCTTCAAAAGATCATTCTGTTCCCACAAGATTTATTATTATCTTACCTTATATAGTTTACGACAGTGATACTAGAAATATTTTTTATGACCAAGAATAGATTTATTTTTTGTTGGACTAGTTCTTTTCTTTCCTTTCTTCCTTCCTTCCTTCCTTCCTTTCTTCCTTCCTTCCTTCCTTCCTTTTTTTTGATTTAAGTAATAGCAACTTACCTTGTCTATATGTAGTCAAAACTCATTCAATGCCTACTGTAAGACAGATTGTATACATTAGGTTCTCTACAAATGTCTGTTTAATTTACGAATTAACAAAAAATGAATTTTCAACAATTGAGATTCAAGGGGTAGGGATAGATACATATAACCAAAAAGAGGCTTTTTTTTGCAATTTTACAATGAAGATGTTTATTAGAAGGATAATTTCAAGAAAGTGATCTGCTATGCAGAGAGAACACCAACCAAAGATGCCTTAATTAGTCAAAATATCCCTAATTGCTTATAAGTGAATCATAAATATTTGCAGAGAAATCTCAAATGTTCAATGCAAAATTACTTAGGTGCTATACTTATATCATTTCTTAAATAAGTTTAAAAAAATTAAATACATTCTAAAAAAGTAAAATCATCTCCAGAAAGCCTTATTTCACTTTTGAGTAATAAACTTTATTGTCTCAACATTTTAATCCCTTTAAAATCACAAACAGCTTAAGAAATTAGTTCTGTTTTGAATCTATTCTCTTTAAAAACTCTGTGAAAAAATTAACAGGCCTTTCAGTACTCCAATCATGAGTTTCAAAAGGAGAATAGGGCTAGTGAGAAAATGAGTGGTATGAAACTGCATTGAAATGTGTTTGTAAAATGAGAGGTAGTTAATCAGATGGTCTTTGTTGTTGAAAAGAAATACGTAATGTGTACATAGATTACACAAGGATGGACAAACCCCAGCCCCTAAACCAAACCCAGTCTGTAGCCAGTAGTTCTATATAAAGCTTTATTGAAACACAACTGTGCTTATTAATTTATGCATGGATGCTGCAGAGACTGCACAGCCCACGAAGCCTGAGATGTTTACTAATTGGACCTTTACAGAACATTCTGCCAACTCTTGTTATGGGCTAATGTTTCCTGTCCTGAGTTAATAAGGTTCCATATATTCTGTTTTGCTTACCTTTTATTTGCAGATGTTTTTGATATTTTATAAATATTAAGTAAACTCATAATGTAAAATATCAAATTAGATTTCCATTGAACGACTTCCTTATTTTTTCACTGGATACATATACAATCACTGAACATTCTGGTTTTGCTTTATGCATCCGTCTCATAATAGCTTGCATTGTTGTGTTAAACCAAATATTTCTGATACTAACCACAGAAAATTAGATGGAGAAACAGAATACCATAATGTAAATAACATGTAACGCAGTTACATGATTTGAGTCCCTTTGTTTTTATATTTTCATTTTTCCTGCCATAGAGCTACTGAAAAGTTAAAAATAATAGTGTAAATATTTCTGCCTGATCTCAACATCTTATCCACTTTGTAATCTATTTTGCTAGAGCTTCAATTTCTTGTCTCTCATAAAATATATTTTTACAGAATAATATTCTATTTTATTCAAATTGATTTGAAAATCTGTGTTGCTCACATTTTCTAGGAGCACTGTTTCCTTTGAGCTTTTAAAGAATAATTATACTAAATATCAGGTTTCAGTGCATTATATTGTACTGGCCATATAGACAGACACTATTTTATATTTGACTGTCTAATGCGGTTTTGTTACAACAAAATGAAGACTCTGCTAATAAGTGCCACATTTTCCAAATGTTTTGGATAATCTAAAGAAATGTAATTGGAAATTCAACTGAACTTTTCCTGTTGTCTCATAATTGAGGGTGAAAATCCCCCCAAAGAACAACAGGTAATAAGCTTCTGCACTTTTTGAAGAGGATCTTTTAGAAAGAGGAGCTTTTGAAAGCTCCTCTGGATAGTGAGAGAGGATACCCAGAAGAGGATGTTCTGATCTAGAAGAACAAAAGGCTTCTTGCAGAAACTCAAGGACACTCCCACAAAGTCCTCCCCATGGTAACTCAGCTCCTAAGGATATGTAAAAACTTAGCTTCCTGGGTTCTTGAAACAAAATTTGCTTCTGCTTCTGTAAACCCTGAACATGCTTAGACACCTCCAGTGAGGGACAATATGGTAATTCCTTTTTCTGTCTACCTGTGAATTCAATATAAGGACAGGGACAGAGCGATTGGGGAGCTTGGCCATCTCAGACTGTGGAAGCTCTGCTGGCTGTAATAAAGCCCCTTCCTCTTTCAAATGAAGGTGTTTGGGTAAATCTTTCTCCATCGGGTCTCCTTTTCTTGCAGCATTAGAATTTATTAAGTAAAATTTGACCAGACCTTCTCCTTCCTTCCCTTCCATTACCTCTTCCAGCTTGATTAAGAAAAAGGCTTAAATTCCTCAGAGAAAAGAATCCATCTGAGTGTTCCTTGTACGATTATTAAGAAATGTGGTGGCACTCTCTGCCCTAACCAAAACTAATTAGGCTCTAAATAATCATGCCCAGAGATCGGAGAGTCTACTGAAGGCAAAGCTCATATAAAATTCCCCAGCTAGATGACTGCTGAACTGGGGAAAATTGCACCAAGGTACTAAAGGCAATGTGGATGGGAGAGTTGAGGGAGGAGACTAGCATACATCTCCTTGAAGTTTCAAGGCATTCTATCCATTCCCTTCTACAGATTCCAACTGGAAAAAGCCACAGAGAGTGGAATAGCAAGAAAGGAAATTATTGGGAGTGTCACGTAGGTCCAATTTTTAGTGTAGTAAGAATTAGGATTGACAGACAAAATACAGAATGCCCAGTTAAATTTGAATTTTAGGTAGAAAATAAATAGTTTTTAGTATTCTAAATACTGCATGGGACATACTCATTTAAAATGCAATGTCTTATCTGAAATTCAAATGCAAGTGGATGGCCTTTATTTTTATATGCTAGGCCTCACAACTCTAGCAAAACCTGAGTTAGTTAAGGTACTACTAGCTGCCATGACAAACACACAAATCAACGTTTAATAGCTCAAGTATGATGGAAACTTGTTTCTTGCTCATTAAAATTACAAGGAAGCAAGTGGCTCTACTTTAACTGGATCCAGGTTTGTTTTCTCCTATGTTTCCTTCATTTTCAAAGGTGCCCTCCAAGGTGGCTGTGCCTCAAGGAGGCAGGTGTGGAAAGAATATGGAGGATCGTATATGGAGATTTTAGTGGTCAGGCCTGGAAATAGCACTGATATTCACATTTCACTGGGAAGAACTTGGTTGTATTTATATAAAATTGAAGGAAAAGCGGGAAATACAGCATACCTGGGTGTCCAGAATTAAAAGGAAGTGGGTTTGGTGCACAACTAGCCCATCTCCAACACACTAAATTTCTACATGCCAGTAAAATTTCTTGAAATTAGGTTGACCCAAGGTTCCTTTAAAAAACATCTATTGTTCATGTGAAATTGTGAGTGATTGTAAATTGGTTTCATAATAGTACTGAGTACATTGGATCACAACTATGGCCCAGGATGAAAGAGGGAGGAGGGGGGATGGGAAGGGAGGGGGGAGATCAGATCAAGGGAGGGTGAATGATGGGATCACACCTATGGTGCATAATGCAAGGGTACTTGTAGGATTTATTAAGTATAGAGTATAAATGTCTTAACACAATATTTAAGTAAACGACATGAGGTTTATATTAACCAGTGTGATGTAAACGCTCCTAATCTATATCAAATCAGCACATTGTACCCCATACATGTATGCGTGTATGATTTAATTAAAAGAAGGCTGTGTTGACTGGTGTGATGAAAATGTATGAAACGGTATATGAAGCTAGTGTATGATGCCCCATGATCATATCAATGTACACGGCTATGATTTAATAAAAAAAAAAAAAAAAATTAAAAAAATAAAGAAGATACAGCATAAAAAAAAAAAAAAATGTAACCTAAAAAAAAAAAAGAAAGAACCACACATCTAACAGGCACCCTCTCAGTACGAGGGGACTTAGCAACAATGGGCTGCAGGGTTTACCCTTGGGGAAGGGGAAATGGAGGGAGTCAAGGAAGAACTTCCAGTGATGAAATGGAATGTGTTTCCTATATCAGCAAACTGCTCAATTCAGTGATCCCCATAGACAGGCTCCAAGAAAGTCAGCCATTTGAATATTCGCAACTCCAAACTGTGGCCTCTTTTTTATTTAGTGCCTTTTCACCCATGGGAATGCAATACATGCAGAGAAGGTAGCAGGAGTGAAAGAACAGGTTATACCATCTACAATTCAGGTCAGGTCAATGGGGGTGGGGGGGGCTAGGAAAATGGTGAGATAGACTCCACTGAATGTGAGGATGACTTTATTTGATTTTTATTAATCAACACACAAAAGTGGCCAGAAAGTAGCCATGTACATGTGCACATTCTACTCAGAGATACTCCAGCTCACAGAAGGACAATGAAAAGCAGGCTTAAAGGCAATGGTTGATGACAAGTTAGTATCATGTTCATATTTTATATCTATCACACAGAGTTCTTAACAACCTGATTACATGTAGAACAGAAAAGTTATCAAGAAGCTGTTCTAAATTCCATATCTTTCAAGTCTCAATACTTTCAAGCAACAAGTGTTTCCTCAGAAGCAAGTTTTCCTTTTTTTTTTTTTTTTTTTAATCCTATTGAATTTGAAACAGTCATGAGTCTTGGATATAATTGAATTCCAGCCAGGAAAAGTAAAATACAGAACCAGATGGAAGTTTTGCTTCATGTTTTCTTGTAGAGATTGAGCCCAGGAGTCAAGAACTCTAGTTTGAGATTTGATTGCAGAGGTAGGTGGGGAGGAAGAAAATAAAGAGAAAAGGAAAGAAAATTATAGAAATTGGCAATGAGGATTGCTACAAATCAAAATTGCTCATAAAGGCCACAGTTGTTTTCCTGACATCTCTGCTGCACAGCATATAAAGTTCCTTGGGGTTGTGCCTAAAATGTTTTAGATCTCTCATACAAGAGTTATTAAAACTTAACAAAGTACTCATATTTTAAAAACATCATAAATAATTTTCTGAAAATCATTTCGATGTATGTAAAAATACTGTGATCTAAAGATAATATTTTTGTTGTTTTTCATAATAACTTATTTCCCAAATCAGTCCCATATTTTCTAAGTGGTTAGATAAGGAGCAATGCTGAAAAAGGAATAATCAGGCAAATGTACCATCAAGATTTCTTAGTAATTTATCACTGATGTGGGAAGAGCTTACATTTACTTGTGCATAATACAGGTATTCAATAAACATCTTGCATATTGATATGTGTATTATTGTTTCCATAAAAAAAGGTGCTGTTGGAGTTATAATTAGCAGAAAAGAAGTAAATATTGGAAAGAATGTATATTAGCTTTTACATTATCATAGTCTTAGTGTTATATGAGTCCACTTATAAAAAGAACCCATATTTCTCAGCAATTTGTATTGTAACTCTCATGTCTCTTTAAAGCATCATCCATTTTATAAGTTAATTAGCATTTACTAAAAGAATTTTAAAGCCAGCGTTCAGTGATTCTATTAGATAGGAAAAGTCATTATATTCTGCTTACTTCAAGTTACTTAGGAAGGTGGTGTAGGCCCAAAAAATGTATGCCATTTGATGATTGGGAATTGTATCTATAAATTGTATTGCCTTTATTAAGCCAGGGTAACTAAAAATGTGCTGACTTTCCTTAGCCTCTAGCTTCACTTAGTACCTGGTTCCTTCACTTCATTCAACATTTGGCTGACTGCCAGAAGTGGTGATGTAATTAGAAGCATGGCTTAAAAACATGGGTGTTAGGAAGAAGTTGCCTTGGTTCGAATTTTGGCTTTCCTATCTACCAGTTATGTAATGCTTAACAAGTCATTTAAACTTTCTGCTCCTTGTTTTCTCATCAATGAGCTGAGAAAAATAACACCAGTGACATTGTGGGGCTGTTGCCAGTGTTCAGTGATTTAGCATACATAAAAATGCCTAGAAGGTATTAGAATATTGCTTATACCATATAATTGCTAGTGCTCATTTCCTTGGAGCTTGACATACCCTTATTTCTTTCTTCATATCTCCTTATATTGGACTTTTTTTTTTTGCCATTTTAACATTTTTAAGTGTTTAATTTAGTAGCAAGCATTACATACCACTGTCTAAATCAAATTTTTTTCTTATCATCCAAAACAGATATAATAAATTGTCATGAATAACTCCCCATTCATCCCTTCTCTCATCTTCTGGGAACCTTTAATCTATTTTCTTTTCCTATACACTTATGTATTCTAAATACTTCATATACATGGATTCAAACAATATTTGGACTTTTGTGTCTGACTTATTTTCCCTAGCATGATGTTTTTAAGGTTCATCCATGTTGTGCCAGGCCTTAGAATTTTATACCTTTTTAAGTCTGAATTATTTTATCTAGTGATTTCATATGAACATTTGGGTTGCATTCACATTTCAGCTATTTGAATAATGTTTCCATAAACATTGGTGTCTGGATACGTGTCTAGGTCCTCTTTTCACTGCTTTCAGGTGGAAAGGAAAGAGTAAAATGCTATGTTACATGGTGATTCCATATTTAACTTTTTGAGTAACAGGCAGGGAGTTTTCTTATTTTATCTGTCCACCATTTTATCTTCCCACCAACAAGGGACAACTGTTCCAGATCCTCCAGATCCTCACCAACACGTATTATTTTTCTTTATTTCTTTTATCATAGCCATACTTGTACATGGGAAGTGGTCCCTGTTTGTGATTTTTATTTGCCTTTCACTAATGACTAAAGATGTTGCTATGCTTTGAACGTATGAATCTCTCTAAAATTTATAGTTCGTTTTTTTGAACATTAACTCTAACGTGATGGTATTAAAAGGTGGGGCCTTTGGGAAGTGATTATGTAGGGAGGACTTCACCCTCCTGAATGGGATTAAAGACCTTCCACAAGGTCTTCAGAGACAGCTGGCCCTTCCATCTATTTCACCAGGTGAGGACACAGCCTTCACCTTTTCCATCATATGAGGTCGCAGCCACAAGGCACATATTTGGAGCAGTGAAGCTTCACCAGACATTGACTCTGCTGTTGGGTTGATCCTGGATTTCTGAGCCTCCTGAACTATGAGAAATAAATTTCTGTAGTTTATAAATTACCCAGTCTCAATTGTTTTACTCTAGCAAAACAAATAAACTAAGATACTGATCACCTTTTCATAAATTTGTAGGCTATTAGCATATCTTATTTAGAGAAATGTTTACTCAAATTGTTTTTCTTTTTATTATTTAGTTTTAAAAGTTTTTATATATTTTGATTGTTAAACAATTATCAGATATATATATATATAGCAAATATTTTCTCTCATTCTCCAGGTTCTCTTTAAATACCCTCGAAAATGTTCTTTAATACAAAAACATTATTAATTTTAATGAATTTTATTTATCTATTTTCTTCCTTTTGTTGCTCATGTTCTTGGTGTTATATCTAAGAATTCATTACCAATAGGTCATAAAGATTTACCTGTATACATTTTTCTAAGAGTTCTATTGTTTTAGGTTTATATGAATATTTAAACTCTTGATCCATTTTTACACAACATTTGCACACAGCATGAGGTATAGATCCAACTAAATTATCTTACATACTGAAATCCTATTATCCTAGAACTATTTGTTGAAGAAACAGTCACTTGTTATTTTGTTACACAGGTGCACATTTATTTCAGGATGTCAAATTCTATTCCAATGATCCATGTGTCTATCCATCTGTTGAACCATACAGTTTACTAGATTGTTTTGGCAATTTGAAATCTTCTGCAATTTCATATGCCTTTGATAACTGGTTTTCCCCTTTCACCAGAAAAGATATTAGAATTTTAGGAGTAGTTGCATTTAGTCTGTAGCTCACTTTGGGTAGTAGCAACCACTTAGCGGTATTAATTGCTCCCACCCAAGAATGTGTCTTTCCATTTATTTGTCTTCTTTCATTACTTCCCCAGCAAGACTTTGCAGTTTTCACTTTGCAGTATTTTACTTCCTTGGTTAAATTTGTTCCTAGGTATTTTCATTTTATAGATGCTCTTCTAAATGCATGTGCTTTTGAAACTTCCTTTGTGGATCATTCATTGCGGGTATAGAGAAACACAGCTAATTTTTGTTGGCTGACCTTGTGTCTCACAACTTGGCTGAATTTGAGGTATTTTTAGCTCTGTTAGCTTTTTTGTGGTCAATCTTTTTAATGCCTCCTCTAATTTTATCTCTACAGTCCATTGCTCCCCACTATGACACAACTAAAAGCAAAGATTCTTAATAGAGGGTCCTATAAGAAGTTCAAGATAACCCACCTAAAGTAACATGACAAACTTAGTATGTATGTATAATTTTTGAGAAGGTTAATTACTTTCATGGATATATATGAGGTATTAATATAGCTATGAAAACCTCTTATTCTCCTCCCACACACACACACAAAAAGAAAACAAATAAATAAATTCTCCTTATTAAGGAAAACTACCACTGTCGGAATTTTTCAGAATGTATCCCATTAAGAATATTCCAAAATAATGAGGGGGGTATATAATTATGATGAAAAATTCAGAATATTAATCATCACTAAGCAAAATGAGTAAATAACATACCCATATCTTTTCATTTCTCTTGATTTAGAAGGAAACAGAACAAATTTATATTCTGTACTAAGGTTGCCTTTACAACTAAAACATTATCAGTTGGATAATCATTTATTAAATGCACACATTTACTTTCAGCACCAAGGTCTTTGTGTAGGTGAAGTGTAGTCCTTGAACAAGGAGGAGGGCAACAAGTAAACGGTGGTTAGAATTGCAAATTTCGTGGCTGTAGCCCAAACCTACAGAATCTGAAACTCTGGGAGAAAGCCAAGCAGTCTGTGTTTCAAAGAGGTGGTTCAGATGCAGAACAAAGTTTGAGACCCACTAGTAAATAGGAATAATCAAATGATCATGACCTCATGTGAAAGCCTTCCCTACACACCTGCTTTAATTTTTCAAGTGTCACATCAGAGAAACTAATTATATTTAGTATTTGACAAACATTTCTCTCAAAAATGCAATTATTTAAACTCCAAGCTAGATTCTGAGAAAAAGAAATAGAAGGGAAAACGTGTACACTGTGGGAGCACATGACCAACACAAAACCCTTTTGAATCAGTAATGAGCTAAGGGCTACAACAACATGACCCCCATAGAGTGCCATTAAAACTTGAAAAATATCACTTACCTACTTAGAAAGAAAAGCAGAAATAGTGGGAGGTTTCTCACAGGAAGAGGTTCTAAGATTAGTTTTAAGGGCTGAAAAGATTTTCCCCTCAAAAAAACAAGTGAATAAAGGGTGTTTCTTACAGAAGAAATTATATACAGAAAACCATACAGCAAGGCTCATTTAATGATTTGGAAAGTAACCTTGTATTTCCTTTTGATGGAGGAGTAGTGTACATGGAAGCTGACTGTGCAGGGTCAAAAACAAAGGGGATGAGATAATGACACCCAGAACATGACGGCTCATAACTACCATGCTTAGGTAGGTGACACCTAAAACCAATGATGATGAGGAAGTTGAAACTTCCTAGTGTTTACCAAAAAGAATTAAATTCAGGATCTCAAGGAGATACCCAGCACTCCAGGGTCATTGCTACGCTGTTTCACAATGGCCAGGATGCGGAAACAATCTAAATGTTCATCAGTAGATGAATGAATTTTTTTAAATACATAAAGTGTAGGAATGGGTATGCTAAAACCCTTCAAAAGCCAGGGCAAAGCCTGTAGGCAAGCCAACCTTTCACTCCTAATTGAGAAAAAAGGCATCTGAGGGTGCCCAGTCAGGGGAATGTCTGCCTGACTATACCTGGCTAGGGAAATCCGCAGTGCAGGCAGCTGAGACCATCAACTCGTAGCTTAGGCTGGAGAAGCTGAGATGTCTGTCTGAGGAGACGAGACTTGCTCTCCCTGCCTCTCTCCTGCTTGCACCCTTATCTGGCTTCTTCAGACGTTTCATTACCCCGTGTCCCTGTTTACATTCTACCCCACCTTCCTGGGGGCTGTAATGTCCCCTCTCTCTCATTCTTAACCTTGACAGCTGACTGCTGTGCATCCTTGCACATACACTCTGTTATGAACCCCATAAAAAGATTCCGGGAAACAGGACAGGGCTGCTTTGTTCTCTTGCTGCCCCAGGCACATGGACTAGTGTATGCCCTCACAGGCTCCCGACTTTGCTCACTAAGTTTGGTGTGACTTTCGTTCTCTCCTCAGCGCCATCTTCCTTGCTGGCCACTGTCTCGGGTTGGGATCAACCAGACTCCTGTCATAAAAGAGAATATTATTCAGCCTCGACAATGAAACAAATCCTACAATATTTGGCAACATGGAAAAAGATGGAGGATATGATGCTCAGTGAAATAAGCTAGTCACAGAAGGACAAATACTGTACAATTACACTTAGATAAGGTTTCTAAACTAGTGAAACTCAGGGAACCAAAGAATAGAACTGGGTTTTCCAGTGACCAGGGAGGACAGCAAATGAGGAGTTGATTATTAATAGGTATAAAACTTTCAGTTATGTCAGATGAAAAATTTCCAGAGATCTGCTATACAATTTTCCCACATTGTACCTATTGATGACAACGTGTGCCTGTAGATAACCATGTGACATATACATTAAAGTCTGTAAATTTGGACTAAGTGTTGGTTTTACAATACAAATTTAAAAAAATAAAAAATATATAATTTACTTCTTTCTCTTCTTATTCTTTCTTCTTTTTGACTATTATCACCATCCTCATTCTGGACATTTAATAAAGTAATGAATAAATAGCCCCTTTTTTTTCCTTCCTCCTTAAATTGCTTGGGGCTTGTTAATTCCAGAGACCCATAGGCCTACAAGTATGAGATATATCTCCCATACCACCAGAGCCTCTCCTTTAATTACTGTAGCAACTAACAGGTTAGATATATTATGTAGCTAGGCCAAAGACCAAAAAAAAAAAAAAAAAAAAAAAGAAAGAAAGAAATCACCATTTGTTTGTAAAATGAAACTTATTTCTGATTAAGTGAGCAAAATGTAATATTGTAGGCAATCTAAATTTCCAATGAAAGATAATCATTTTAGCAGTAAAGGAAGGTAAAATATTTGGAGTTGTTAAAAAAATTATCTAAAATTTGGAAATAAAGTAAAAGAAGATCTTAATATCTTTTCAGTTATACGGAAATATTAACTAATAGGTCCATGCAAGAATTATTATTTACCTAGATCATTGTATGACTTGCTTTTATAATTGCTTAAGTCTCAAAGTCCATGGTTACAGGTTACTATGTACATTTGTGTCTGAGAAAGATGTAATATTTCTCTTTCTGGTAAAAAAGGTACCCCAAAAGTTTATGTTTTCATTGTATTATTGAACATTAATAATTTTTGTATCTAATTAAGCAACATAAATTCAGCCTTTTGTTTTTCAGTCTATAAATACACTCAAATGGTCTGATGGCTGTGTCAACTTGGTTGGTATTAACTCTGTTCCCCCAAATGGCCTTCCTAGTACATTTTCTGATAATGTAGGAGAGATATTCTTCATGAGAGCTGGCTGAAGAAGGGTAGCAACAGCCATGTTGTAGCATGAAACGTTTTCTCAGTTTCCTAAACAAACAGTAATCTAGACGCTGCTGTGAAGGAATTTTGCAAATGTAAATAAAGTTCTTAATCCATTGCCTTTAAATTAGAGAGATCACTCTGAGTGGGCCTAATTTATTCAGTAGGAAGGGTCTAAAAAGGGTTGATGTCTTCTCTGAGGACAAAGTTTGTGGCATGTGAAGTTCTAGCTCACTCCTAATCATTCTTTCCTCCCAATATGAAAAAACAAATCTTGGCCCATGCTCATGTGAATATGGCATGTAATCTTCCCTTCTTTACTTTATGACCTGCAGAACTTCACATTTGCTTAGCCAGCCCCCACTATTTGTGAGACAATGACTTGAAACAAACAAATCAATAAATGTATATATAGTATATAGTGTTTGTATATCTTACTGATTCTACTTAACTAATTGACCCCTGGACTGATAATCCTCATTGGTGAATTAAATAAAACCTTGGTATGTTTATTTGTGTTTGTACACTATCTTTCTAAAACTTTTAAAAACTTCTATTTTGACAAGGTAAATAGTGAATGCCAGAATAGTTTCTTTGTACCCCGCTATCTATTCTTACTTCCTAATATAATAAACACAATATTGTATCTACCGTACATACTCGAGTATAAGCTGACCCGAGTATAAGCCGACCCCCTTAATTTTACCCTAAAAACTGGGAAAACTTAGTGATTCAAGTATAAGCTGGGGTGGAAAATGTAGCAGCCACTGGTAAATTTCAAAAATAAAAATATATACCCAAAACAATTACAATAATTGAGGAATCAGTAGGTTAAATGCTGATACCCTCACATCAGATATAGCTAAAGCTCTGTTTGGACATACAGATGATGAGGAGGAGGAATCCAGTTTTGAAGAATTTTAACCTTTGTGATTTAGCTTGATTACCTGTTAAGCTAAGTGCACCGAATCAAATAACCTGTATGAGCCAAGTATAAGCCGAGTTCGGGTTTTTTGGCACAAATTTTTGGCATAAAAATTCGGCTTATACTCGAGTATATACGGTAAATTGGATTTACTAGAATGAATTTTATTATTTCATAGTATAAAGGGCCAGAATGTTTTAAGCATTCTCTGGGTGTCCAGATTCTAGGGAGCTGATAGACAGCTTATAAAGCATTCCCAGGGCAGCCAATGTCCTTTTTTAAAGTTTATTTTTGAGCAGGACAACTGCTAAGTTTGCAAAGAATGACTACTATAACCACTTGTTCTGTTTCTTCTTGAACCTTATCTTGGGGCTGAGAGCAGTTTGCATGGGACTCTGACCTGAACCTGAGCCCTTTCTTTTCAACAGAACCAGGACTGCAGCACATGGTGGGGGAGGAACTCCCTGTGGGATTTTTGATGGTTCACAAGAGACCAGGCTAGAACATGGAAGATCTTAATGAGGTTCATGAACTATTGTACAAAGAAATGTTCAGAAAGCCTTTAGAAACATGGGTGCATCTTGCCCTCATTAGCACCAATTAATTCTACTGACTGACTTGAAATTTATTTAGTTTTTCTTGTGTGTGCAGTAAATGGCACAATTCCTGGGTAAAGGTCACAACTACAGCTCGGACATTACCTTACCTCTGTCCTGGAACTCAGGCCTTTGGATTTAGAATGGGAATTACAACATCGGATGACACCTAGCTGAGCAGACTTTCATGAGGATGACACCTGCATAGTGGCTGGACGACTGAATTGGAGAGAAAGCATAAGGACACTGTAGGCACCACATGGAAGGTGCCTTCCCAGCAGAAGATGCCTGTGGAGGACTCATGGGGCATGGGTTGCAGTATCCACCTGCCCTCCTACTTTGCCACTTGTTGGCTGCACGGTGTTGGGCACATTTCTTAACCTCTCTGAGCTTCTGCTTCCTCATTTCTAAAATAAACAAGGTAAAATCAGTCCCCATCTCCGGAGTCTGAGTTAGCATTAGACAAATGAGTGATTCACCTGCGAATCCATGACACCTCCCTCTTCTCACGCCTCAATCCACCAACTCACACCCTCATGGTTTCCTGCCATGATGTCCCTCTCCCGTCGTGTCTCCCATTTCCACTCCCCAGTCCTCCCAGGCTGCTTCACCTAGAGTCTCCACTAGTCTCCCAAACCATGGCTGACCTTCCACAACCAATTAAACTGTGGGAATAAAGCACTCTTTTTAAGTGTAATGAGATTCTTCCCTCTCCTGCCCCCCTTTGCTGTGTCAGTGGCTCTCCACTGTCCTTGCTGCCCCCCTCCTGGTCTGCAGGCCTCCCTCAGCTTTCCCTCACCTTGACCTCACTCTTCCTGGTCCTGTCACACTGGTCTCTTCTTGTTCCTACAAAGGTCCATGTCCCATCTTCCCCTGGGGCCTCAGCACATGGCGGGGAGTTACCAAGGCACCTGGGAGCCCCTCTGCGTGAAGTGCCCTTCCCCTTCTTCTCTCCTGGTTTTCTTCTGTTCACCCTCCAGGTTTCAGCTTGGACACCGTCCTCCTGGACATTCTTCTCCTAACTGATCTCTCATTCTCCTTCAGCAGATCAGGTCCCTGGAGGCGGTGCAGTTTTTCCATTGGGACCTTCGTCCCAGTATATGTATTTATTTATGTGACTGTCATATAGATAACTCAGCCTGTTCCCCTACCACCTACCCGTCTTCTCTGCAAGGGCAGAGACGGCGTTGTTTTGTTTTCCGTTTTACCCCATTGTGGAACCTATCAGAGCTCTGGGACTGGGGAATGTTCTGTATATGTGGGTTGTGTGGATGAATAAAGAAATAACTGATGAACAGAAAGATCTTAACACAATGAATGGTGCACCAGGAGCCTTCTACATTTGGGATGGATTATTATTATTACACAGTTGGTGAGGGCAGCAGAGAAAAAAGAACCGTGAAAGGAGTCAGACTACTGGCCCTCAGAGGCAAGACCATGTGCTCAGCGCCTCACACACACAGGGAAGTTTAGTGTGTCTTGACGCCTCACAGAGGGTCCTGCCCACGTCCTCGCGGGGGTCACCTCCACGCCCTGAAGCGTGTTTACTGCAAACACCTGAGAGTCTCTGCCTGAGAGGGCTTTGTGTGCATGTTATGTTTCTGGCTATGGAAACCCTTTCCATAGTCATTTGGGGTGAGCCGGAAGTGCCAGTGATGTCCAGGTGTTTGGAGGGCTTGGCAGCTCCCAGGCGTGCTCCACACTGCTTCCTAGTGTCCCCAGTGGGATAAAGCCCCCCTGCCCACCATGCACCTTCTCTCATACTGCACCTTTCTCGGCTTCCCCCTTGTCTCACCTCGTACTGGGGTTTCCAGGGATCACCTCACAGTCAGCCACTTGCACCCAATTTTGTCTGAGCTCATGCTCTGCTTCTAGGACCCCAAGTGATGCCTATAGCTTCACTGTGAAAAGGGCAAACTTGGAGTCCATCAGGATTTCATCAAAAATTGTCCAAGCATCTAAGCTTGATTGGAACACATTTACGTTGTAGGACATGGAGAAGGATCATGGAGAGGAACGTGGGCCCCCTGGACGCAGTTCCAAGGGGAGCTGTGAAGGCTCTGTCCGTGGGGCTGGACAGCCCCTCCTCACAGCTCAAAGCCCAGCAGAACCCAGGCTACCTCCGCAGTGGCAATGGACTATAAACAAGAGTCACAACAGCAAGGAATTTAGAGAGCATTCTGGTTAGATCCCAGTCACCTCAGAGCTGCTTTCTCGCCCTCCTTCTGTTGCCAGTCTGTCACATGGAAAGCAGTGACTGCTAGAGCGATTTGGTGATGCTCCGATAAGTGAGTTGTTGGTGTTACACAGCCCTGCTGGAAAGGGCGGATGAAGTTTTTTGGATATTGGGAAAAGAATGGGATTTAAAAGATTCACTTCCTAGTGCCAACTCTCCACCACATTTGGTGGAGAGCTACAGAGCCAGAGAGCTGGAGAAGCACTGTGACCTCCCCCGATTATTTCCTTTGTAGAAGAACTGAGATTGAACCCCTCACCTCCTCTCTCCAGATCCAGGGCTCCTCTCAGCCCCCCACTTTATTCTCCCTCCCCCCAGCTATCCTCTAAACTCTAACCCTCGGACTTCCCTGTAATCTGTAAGCATCGTCTACTGTTGTTTAACATCTAATCCTAGTGTAACCACTCTGGGTGGCTTTTTCTTTTTATTTTACACTTTTTATTATTTTGGCATTGAATCCTGACAGTCAATCCCCGTGGGCTTTTATGCATCCTGCATAAGATACCTGTTGGATTTTAAAGCCACTTCACTCATCCTGCCCTGCTGCTTTCTCCAGGCACTCTCTCAGCACTGAGCAGGAGCAGTTGAAATCGTGAATACGTAACCCCAGGAGTAGGAAGTGGTGAACAAAACCAGTGAATCTATTAGTCCCAGAGAGCTAGGACAGAAGCTGAGGATGCTAGTGAGACCCAAGTCAGGCCTCTGAGGAACCTGCGCGGGAAAGGAAAGACTGTCACACTTTCTGGCTGTCAGTTCAGGGTCACCCCTCGGAAGCTGATTACAAGCTTCTCGTGGGCATTTGGGCATGAGGAATCCTGATTAAAGGCAAGTCTTCTGATACCACCTGGGGTTTCCTTCAGAGCCAGATTTCCTACTCATCCAAGAGTCCTCCCTCCCCAGATCACACCCTGGCTTTATGTACTGAGGCTCTAGTTCTCTCGTCTGTCAAAATGTCATGCTCTGTCTCTAGACCTTGTGCCATATTTTTTGTTGGTAATCTATTCTCACTGTTAGGTTCTCAATCTTTTCATATATTTATGCCTTGATATCCAAATAAGCACAATCTTTATTCTAAAGCAGGTTGCCCTAAGGATAGGGCAAGGATACTTGCAACCAGTAGGGTCTTCAGTTGCACAGCAAAGAAATGGACTTTGGCTAATTTAAGCAGAGAATTAGTGCTAATCCCCAGAATCGGTGGCAAGACAGGAAAGACTAAGGAACTACGCCTGAGTGGTGGAAAAGATCAAAAGAGATGGGGTGGGGGGGTCCAGGGGCCGCCTGGTTAGGACACTGCCAATCACCGTGGACTCAGCAGTGCTGCCAGACACACCGCAGTCCCAGTTAGTTCTCAGTAAGAGTCACAGTGCTGGAAGCATCTAATGGGCTGACTCTGTCATGTGCCCCAGATTCTGGCCTTCTGCCAGCCAGCCGCACACCCTCTACCCTTGCTCAGATACTTCTGTAGCAAGGGCACTCACTGTATTAAGTGCTGTTGGGGGCTCTGCCTGTATCCCCCTAACCTTACCATTCCTGTGCACAAGCAGATGGTCAATGCTTAAAGACATCTTCTCTGTGACAGATGTCTCTGTGCCTGCCACACAACAGGCCAAAAGTGCTGCTGGAGCAGCCCTCTGCCCGGCGCTAATGAGAGCAGGTGTACAAACACCCGGGCTCCCTTCCCATCCTCAAGTGTGTGTCTTACCCTGGCTCCAAGCTGTCCACAGAGACATCAGCTCCCAGCCTCCATAGAGGTGACTGGTATGGGAACACACACTGTTTGACTTCCTGCCCCGTGCCCCTCCACTCCTTCACTCCCCACTGGGCTTCCCCTACCTCCAAATAAACAATTTGCAACCAAATCCTTGCCTATGGGTCTTTTTAAGAGGTAACCCACATTAAAAAGTCTGTCCCCACAGTGTCTTCTCCTACTAACATTCACCTCATCCTCTAAGGCCAGGAGTGAGAATCCACCCCTAACGTGCTAAATTCAAGGCAACAGGGCCATTGGAAGGTTTAACATTTTTAGTTTTGAATATCTCTGGGAAGGGCATGGATGCCGGGCCTTTCTGCTGACAGCACACTGACCCTGCCAGTCCTGGCTCCTGAAGCCATTTGTGTTTGTGACCTTTGCTCAGGCTTAGCTCAAACAGAAACCCTTAGTGAAAGCTTCCCTGGCAACTGAGACTGCCCGCTCTCCCCTGGAAGGGATGCGCCTCCTTCTGCGTCTTTCCTCTGCATCAAGATGAAATTCATAATGCATAAAATTAACCATTTCAAAGTGAAGAAATCAGTAGCATTCAGCACTGAATTAGTAGGAGAAGACACTGTGGGGACAGACTTTTTAGTGTGGGTTACCTCTTAAAAAGACCCATAGGCAAGGATTTGGTTGCAAATGGTTTATTTGGAGGTAGGGGAAGCCCAGTGGGGAGTGAAGGAGTGGAGGAGCACGGGGCAGGAAGTCAAACAGTGTGTGTTCCCATACCATCATAATGCTGTGCAGTTATCACCTTTACTTGGGTCCAAAACATTCCCAGCTCCCCAGCAGAGAACCCCACATCTCACCATTCCCACACCCCACTGATAACTGCCAACCTGTCTGTTTCTGTGGTCCTAGCACTGGGCATCTAGTCAGCATTCAGTCCATTTCTTTGGGGTGAGTAAATTATAATCTGATGTGAGAAGCGGCCCAGGCAAGACAACAGCATCTTCACGTCAAGGCACGCTCTGATTGAAATGATCACTCTGGATCCAGACAGCCTGGATTTTATCATCTGTAGCTCAACAAGACTTCTAAGCTTTTCTGCTTCAGTTTTTTCACCTACAAGATGAGAATAACGGTAGCATCTACCTTAAGAAGTTGTTAGGACAATTAAATGAATTAATGTGTGCATAAAATCCTTAGAAAAATGCCTGGCATGGAGAAAGCTAGGGAGATGTGCGTTGAATATGATTGAAATCATACACTTTTCGTGTTGGAGACTCCATCAAGTTTATCTCCCAAGAGAGAATCAGAAAAAAACTCTAGGTCTAGAAAACTGTCATGAGATGAAACAACTCTTAAAAAAAAAAAAAAAAAAAAAGGCATCCATGCTGTATTTGCTCCTTAGTAATTTTCTGCTTTTTTATTCCACTCCCGCCACCCAGCCACCTCATTCTATTGCCCTCCTCTGTCCCAATACCCAGTCTCAGTTTTGACCTTGGATTCAACCAAAATGTGAATTCCAGGAAGGTAGAGGTCATGTTTGCTTTGTGTGTGTTTCTACTCCCTACCCCTGGGATGTAACTGAACTCAATGATTGGCCATGGCATAAACGAATTCATGAATAAAATCATCTATCCTCTATGTTATCAACCATAACATTTCAAAATGCTTTACCTCCCTGCCCCGCGACTACTCCCCTCCACTGCTCCCTTTGCTTCAAAAGGAAATTTTAGAGCATGGGAGCTCATGCAAGGCCTGCTCCTCCCTTGGTTTCCTGTCTGCACCTGTTCAGGCCTCCTCTGGCCACTCCTGGCCTCAGGGAGAGGCGGGGGGGACTGGCCCCTGGTCCATGGTGTTCTTTGCTGATGAGCTGATCTCTCTACACAGTTTTATATTCCTGTCAGGCCTCAGCCTTGACGTAAAACTCTCCAGTCCTGTATAAATAATGGTCGTAATTAATAATAAATGAACAGCCAGGGGAATTGCAGGGCAGAATTTAGTGGCTGGAGATTTATACAGCTGCATTCAGTGCCAACATAAGATGTGGATATGGAAAAAACCCATGGAGCTATCATTTTAGAGCCAGGGCTCTGCTAATAAACACCACGCACCCAGCAGCTAACAGCTTTGTAGAAAATCACAGTTGGAACCACAATTTTTCTGGGTGTAAAGGAGAGGAGGGTATTTTTATCTTTATGGTCTCTTTTCCTCTAGATCAGGGTTAGGCTCCTGAAGTCCAGGCAATTTATGTGGGGAAAGGCAGAAATCTGAACATGAAGGAAAGGCTGGAGAAAGAATTTAGACATACAGAAGGGAAATGAGATGAATACATCATGTACTTTTCAGAGAACTGGTGAAATCTGGGGGTCTCAAAGAGAAGATGAAGACCTCTTTCTGCAGAAAGCAAACACAAATGCACCATTGAAAGTATGATTGGGGTTAAAACCCTGCAAGCTTCCTAGCTCAGATGCTCCAACTTGGCACCCACTGAGAGCCACGGGTGAGCTTTTTCACACCACCTAGTCCTTCTTGATCTCCTGACTTGACTGATCAACTTCCCAGAGCAGAGAAAGAATAATGTGGGGTTGTTAATAGGGTTCCCGGACAACATATGCAATGGGCTGAGCACAGAGGCTGACATGTGAAAGCCGTCACATGGCATCCCAGCTCAGAGCTACCCCATAGTCATGGGTTGTCCCATTGGCTCCCCCTGAAACAAACTTCAGATGGAGGACACTGCTGAAACCTGCCAGATAACAAGCAGCTCACATGTTGTCACCATGCATTTTTCAGGGTGTAAAGGAGAATGTCCTTGCCCTTCAATTGTCATCGTCCTTAATTTATAGAAGCTGAACTGAGACTTCCAGATGTTAACAGGCTTGACCACAAGAAAAGCTTCCAAATGGAAGAACCATGATTTGAACACAGATGGGTCATTTCCGAAGTCCATACTCACTTTACCCAACCCTACTCCTTCCTGAACTTCACTCTCAGCTCTCTTGGGGCTCTAGGCTAACACAGTCTTCATGTAAAGAAAAGGGAAGGTGGTCACTGGAAGTCCTCAGAGGCTCACCAAGTCAAAGCCCATCAGAGTAAACACGATGCTCTCTAGCAAGTGATGTGTAAAGAAAGTGGTATGGACACATGCATATCTTAAGATGTTGCATAAGGAACCATGATACCCATGTGGTAAGGAAGACGTCTGTCACATGACTGGGACGGGCTTTGAGAAGGCCTCTGGCATCCATCCTTAGTAAGGAAAACTCTGAGTTTATTCATCTCATGCACAGTTCATTTGAGAATGTGCTGGGTACCAGGGAGGAACTAAAAGAGACACCGAAAGTCAGGTACTGTCTTAGATGAGGTTCCCTAGAGGCAGAGTCTGAGAAAAGGACTTGGGTGCAAATCATTTTTTTAAAGGACATTTAGGAGAAATCTACAGGGAATAAGAGAAGCAGGATAGGGAGAGAGATAATCAAGAGTGTGATAACAAGGAAAACAGCCTTGGCCTGTTTTCACAACAGGGTCTGGAGCATAAATTATGCTGCCAAATTTGAAGCAAAGGGGCTGGCTTTTGTGCTATGTTTAAATTCATATAAATGTCTCTGGATTTCCCCTGCCAGGGTAGGATGTTTTATCAGCTGAGGGATGTCCCGTGGCTTCTGAGAAAGGGACAACTGTACACTATTAGCAGCCAACACTCACAGCTGCTGGGGAATGGTTGCAGGGCAGAACGCCAGAATCATCCACCACCTGCATCTTCTCTATGGGAGTGAAAACTCCGTGACAGCAGAGAAAACGCCCTAGTGACAGACCTACCCAGGTGCTATACTTTGAATATGTCCTCCAAAGTTTGTGTGTTGGAACCTTTATCCCCAATACAACAGTGAACTGAGATCTTGAAGAGGTGATTAGGCTGTGACATACCTGCCTTCACACATGGGCTGTTGAGGAATCTGTGTAGTTATCATGGAAGTGGGTTCCTGATAAAAAGAAACACATGCTCCTTCATCTTGGGCCATAGTTGTGATCTATTCTTCATATGAAAGTGTGAGTGATTGTAAATTGGTTTCATAATAGTACTGAGAACATGGGATATTTTTTATTTCCATTCTTGAGATACTTTACTAAATAGGATATGTTCCGGCTCCATCCGTGTGATGAAGGAGAGAGGAGAGCATGAAAGAGAAGGGAGGAGGTCAGATTGAGAGAGGGTGAATGGTGGGATCACACCTACGGTGCATAATGCAAGGGTACATGTCAGAGATATTGGTATAGAGTATAGAAGTCTTAATAACTAAGTAAACGAGATGAGGTATATATTAACCAGTGTGATGTAAGCATCCCTAATTCTATATGAAATCAGCACATTGTACCCCATAAATGAATTAATGTATACGTGATCTATGTGTTTATGATTAAATAAATCAATCAATAAATAAAAGAAACACGTGGCCTCCTTTCTCCCCCATCCTTGTCTTCTCTTGCCCTTCCGCTTTCCACCTTGGGATGACGCAGCAAGAAGGCCCTTGTCAGATGTGGGACCCTCAATCTTAGATTTCCCAGCCTCTAAAACTATAAGAGGGCGGCTTCTGTGGCTCAAAGGAGTAGGGTGCCAGCCCCGCATGCCTGAGGTGCAGGGTTCAAACCCAGCCCCAGCCAAAAACTGCAAAACTATAAGAAATAAATTTCTTTTCATTTAAAATTACCCATTTAAAGCTGGGCATGGTGGCCCACGCCTGTAATCCCAGCATTCTGGGTGGCTGAGGTGGGTGGCTTGTTAAGCTCAGGAGTTGGAGGCCTGCCTGAGCAAAACCGAGACCCCATATCTACTACAAATAGGAAAACTAGCTGGGCATTGCAGTGGGCACCTTAGTCCCAAATACTCAGGAGGCTGAGGCAAGAGAATCCCTCAAGTCCAAGAGTTTGAAGTTGCTGTGAGCTAGGCTGATGCCAGAGCACTCTATCCAGGGTGACAGAGTAAGACTCTGTCTATTAAAAAAAAAAAAAAAAAAAATAGAAGAGGTCAACACAGTAGGTATGATTAAGTCTCATAAGGAATTGCTTTGAGCATGGGAATGATGTGGTGGGAAGAATTCTTACTATCGAGTTTTCACTTTCTCCCAGTTATGGGATTAAATGTCCCTGGAGATGCCATGGCTTTGTAATCGGCTGAATCCACTTCTTCACCCTTTGATTTGGTCCCGACCCACACCACTTGCTTTGGCCGGTGAGATATTGGTGAATACCACTGGAACAGAGACCCTAAATGTGCTTATGCGCTTGGCTTATCTCTCCCAATCCTGTAAATCTCCATAAGAAGAGCACATTGCCAGTAGCTCTTCAAAGAGAAACACGGGGAGTAAACACAAACCCAACCTGCAGCCGGGAGCCAAGTCCAGCTGGTTCCAGCCAAGCCCAGCTGAGACACAGCCGGTCCACAGACTATAAATGAGGAGACAAATGTTGCTGTAAACCAACCCTTTGGTGTGCAGCAAAATCTGACTAATAGTATTGGGGACATTTAAAGGACAAGAGGAAACGATTTTAATATTTAACTCTTGCAGTTATAAATGGAACTAAGATTTTACTAGTGCAGCCGTACTACAGACACAATTTAACAAGGGGAAAGGAGCTCAGGTTTCTCCACTCCTGATAATGCCATCTCTCTTTATAGGCTTTTTGCCTAGAACACTTTCCACAGCCTAGAAAAATAGCCCAGTGATTTTATTTCCCAGATGGAGTCACCAAGGCTCAGAGGGCATGGGTGGTTCACCACCACTGCACAGTTCACAGTTGAACCATAGAGTAGAAGTCAAAACCCACGTTTGCAGTTCCTCTGCCCTGGGTTTATCCATTAAAAAATGTTTTAAGATGTCGTTGATGTCATGGGATTCCCAGTCCACCTGAGTTCCCCTGCAGCTCTTCCTGTTTCCACCTGCCCCAGGGCTCTCTCTAGCACCTTTGGAGTTGGTAGGCAGCTGCAAATAGGACCACCCGAGGAGTGCGAGAAAGTTGGCACCTTTGGGCAGTCCTCACCCAACAGAGTATGCGAGCAAGTGGACAAATGTCCAGTCTTTCTGCTCAATAGATGCCGACTCTGAGGTTGACACTCAGCAGTGTTGAGCCTCCGCTGCTCCCAGGAGTGACGTCCATTCACATTCCCTTTGTGGGCTCTGATTTCTTTCCCGTCCTACTCTCCTTATTCATGGTGCTTCTTGGGACCACCCCCCAGGTAAATGATCTACTCCCAAGTCCTTATCTCAAAATATGCCTCTAAAGAGAGCCAAAATTAAGGCCCAAGCACCTCTCCCTGGAAACTTATTGGAAAGACTTGAGAGGCAATGGGAAAATGTCTGCATTAGTAATGGTTTGGTCAGAGAAGCAGAACCATTATGCGTGATACAAGAAGAGGGTTTATTACAGGGATTAGTCTTGATGCAATCCTAGGTGCTGAGTGAGAAGTCTGCTGCAAGTCTGTCTCCTCTGGATAGTCTTTGCAAGACAGCCCCTTTAGCTGTTATTTTGGCCTTCTCTTTCATAGGATCTAACATTTGATATAGTTCCTCAAAAAAAAAAAAAAAAAAAAAAGATCTGAATAATTTTTCTGACATGAAGTACCTTTCTCCAAAAAGGTTCACAAAATGAAGTGAGCAAAATTTATATTGTCTAACCACTGGTCAAAATAGTTGAAGTAGTATTTGTCGACCTGGACTGTCAGCTGTTCCCCTTCTTACTTGGCTTGTCTCTGAATTAAAACTTCACAAAAAAGAAATCATTCTGTATTTATCATACATGTGCATGTGCATCTACATGCATGCACACACATGTACATATGTGTCTGCGTGTGTATACACAGGTGTACATGCAAGCTTACAGTGCAGGACCCAACTTCCAGGTAAAAAGCTATTCCAGCCATTCAACAGGAGAACAAATGAGAAATGGAAGGGGGAGAGAGAAAATGAGCAAATAGAGTGTGAAAAGCCTAATTCAAGTAACAGAAGGTGGCTACTTCAGCAGAAGGAAAACATTTCAAGAGAATCACCTTTGCTGATCTTTTTAAGAGCTAGGTTTTTAAAAATATATATACAATTTAAGGATACAGATGTTTTTCGAGAATTTAGGATATGCCTTATGTAGTAGATTACAAAAATGAACAAAAGTTCTTCCCTTCCCTAATCCAGGCAATTTTTCCCCTCCTACATTAACTTTGATCTTGGCTATGTGACTCCCTTTGGTTCATGGAACAGTGGTAAACAAGGTACAAGCAGAAACATGAAAAGTGCTTGTCTTTTGAGCTTTCCCCGTCTCCTCCTAGAGGCTCTCACCAGCTCCCTGCACTCTTCAAGACCTGTCTTTCTCAGAACGTATCCTCAGACGCCCTCATCAGAATGACTATCCCACCTCCTGTGGTCTCCTGGCAGTCTGGGCTACTCCTGTGTGCTTAGAACACCTGCCTGTATTATCATCAAGTGTTAATGTGCAGTCTCCCCAGCAGATGGGAACTCTGAGAGTACAGGGAGAGAGGGCAGGAGAGTTGAGGATATGACCAGCTCCTGCAGGTTACGCAGATGAGCACGTGACTAAGAGTGCTCCTGTTTTTATCATGTCCTAGCTGTGGGCTGATCAGGGCTCTACTCTTCCTGAATCAGAACATTAATCTTAGAAATGTCAACTTTACCACTTTCAGCTGCAGAGACTGGGCAGCTGATAGCTGGTAGCCAGGTACACCTTGAACAAATCCAGGGTCTGTTAGGAGAGGAGGGGGAGGATGGATATTTGAAGCCAGCTAGCAGTGTCTGGAAAGTCATTTCATTTCTCATAGTAACTCAGGGAGCCCAGCAAGGAAAGCATTTCCACCCATCTGTCTGGACTCCCAAAGGGATGTAGGGTCAGGTTCCCCCTCTGTCAAATGCAGATGATAACCATCCCTAGCTGATAGATAAGATCACGAGGATTCCATGAGACAGCCCAGGAGATGGTCCACGCTGGCACTTAGAACAGCACCCAGAGCACACTCAGTGAGTATGAGTGACTCCTGGGAGTGATTTCACAGCAGAGACACTGAGGCTTGAAAGGGCGACGTGACTGTTTATAAATCCAACCCTGAGGAAGAGCCGACTGCGGGGTGTGCGTCTGTGACTCAGAGCACACTACCACCATGAAGGCATGACACAGTGCCAGTGTTCCCATGGGTCCCCAGCTACCCTCAAGGACAAGGGCACAGGTCCCCGGATGCTCTCCCACTGTCTGAGTGAGTTTTCTGGAGTGGCTTTGTGATAAGACACTTCAGTGGCTTCATAGAGTCCCCTCTGGTGTGGCCCAGAGCCTGCCGGGCCCACCAGGCCACCAGATCACATCGGGGGCATTTTTGTCACCAAGTGAGACCTCCAACCAAGCACATTTTGGAAATATTGCTCCGGAGACAATTGCTCTTCTTTCTTTCTTTGGTGTCTGCACGAGACAGTCAACACAAGGAAAGGGAGTTCAGGGAGAAAAGCAGCAGAGATAAAAGGCAAAGAAACCCTGCTGCGGTCAGCTCTCGCCTGCGTCTGTTGCAAACTGTGATGAGGAAGAACCGACCAGGGAATTGCCACAAAGGGCAGCGAAGCTAACAGGCCACGCCTGGGAGCCAGGGCGCACCTGCTCCCGGGCCTTCCCCCTCCTCTCCATGTCTTTCTTTCTGACTTTGCTCTTAGTACATTGCCTTTCCAGAGCCCCCAGTGCCCTCCAGGCCCAGCACTGCATCCCCCTCCCCTGGGGCAGGAAGCTGGTGCCTGGAGCAGTATATTTGGAGGGTAGTCGCGCCCAGCTCAGCCGGCTGGTGGGGACGTCTCCACAGCAGCAGATGCGGGGTCAGGTGACACATGGCTAACATGGGGAGTAGGACTGCGCTCCTCACAGAGGTGTGCCTATGTCAAAAGGACCAGGAATAGGGCGATTTTTCTCCTCATGAGATGGGATAAAGTAACTATACATCTCAGCTCTGGAGTGCATGTTGGCCTGTGTTCTTGCCAGGGGAAAACCCTCCGATGGGCTCTTACATTAATGCTTGGGACCCTGACTGATCCGCAGCCCCACCTGACCCGACTTCTGCTGCTCCACCCACTGATCTCCTGGGGCACATCAAGCCTGTTCCCACACGAGACACCTTGTCCTCCCACAAGCCTCCTCACGCAGCCTCCTTGCCTGCTCAGCTCCCTGTCCCCATGTCAGTGCACACACATCTCCTAGGGAATCTTCACCAATTGCCCGTCAATGTCCAGTTTCATTTCTCCATAACATTTACCACTCCTTTGCTTCACAGCACTGTCCCCTGAAATCGTCTTTTTTTATATTTACTTGAACACCTGTTTCTTCTTTTTTTTTGAAGAAGTAGCACAGACTAACGGTTAAGACTAATGTGTTCTTCAACCTTTTTTACCTCAATGACACACTTGAACCTATAGTTAAAATTTCATGGCATGCTTAAATTATGTTGATCAAAAAAAAAAAAAAAGAGAGTAAAGAAAGAATATACTTACTATGCTTTGAACTTCTTTTGAAAATAATTTAAAGAATGATCTTTAAAAATTTTCACGGCATAGCTAAGATCCTGTCACAGCACAGCAGTGTACCACGTACACCGTTTGAAAATCACAGACACAGTGGCTCTACCAGCCTACCACTTTCTAACTGTGGGGTCCCGGGCAGGTTACCTTCCCCGCCTGTACCTCAGTGTCCCCTCTGTAAGATAGGTCTAAGACACATGACAGTTTCTACCTCGGGGTAGTTCTGAGGAGGGAGCGTAGCAGACTGCAGTGGTGCTCTGGACAGGGAGTGGCACATGGTAGGAACCAGGCAGTTGCTTGCAGTAGTGCGGCTCCGTATTGCCCACTGCCCAGCAGGTTTCACGCAGGTCCACCAGCCCATTTCTTTGCCCTGCCCTTGCTCATCTGCACAGCGTTTGGAGCACACTAGATGCACAACAGATGCCTGCTGGATGGTGAACGTGTATCCCTGCTTCACACCAATGGGGGATCGCAAACAACTGACCAGTCTTTCAGATGTGTATGGAAGCTTTGTCAGGTTGCCCTTTTCTGAGAAATGTACTATTCAGTAATTTTAAAAAATCAGCAAATGTATTATTCAGTAAACACGCATAAAGTTCACTTAATGATTCCAAAAAATCCCAGAATCATTCTAGAAGACAAAGAGGTAAAGATGGGCCAAATGTTGTAAAATACTTTGGGGAAAGAATTTTCTGTACTCATGAAGTGGATTTACACTAGACTATAATGTCTGTGAGGGGGATGGATACTAGAGTGAATTTCCAGCCTCAGGGATCATATTCTCCTAAATGTACCTTCTAAATAAATGAAGAAAAGAAAGTTTATTTGGGAAATTCTTTTGTTTAGATATTTTATTTTACATTTACTGTTTTATTATATAGTATTATTATATAATAAACAAAAACAAAGTAAACTATTATGATAAGCTAAAAAATAAAATACTTAATGAAAAAATACAGTAGAAACTTCAAAGTTGACCACCTCTCTACATTGACCACCTCCTTAAATTGACCTAACTTTCATAGACTGGAAATGCACCACAGGTACCTATCAGCATAGTAGGCCTAGTTCCTTACTCTGACTACCTCTGTACCTTGAACAATTTGTTATAGTCCCTTGGGTGATCAACTCACAGAGGTTCTACTGTATTTTGATATTTTGTATTAATGTGACTCTTGTGAATTTGACACATTTTTATATTTTATTCATTCCTGTATTAGTCTAATTTATGGAAATTTGTTTCCTTCTTCTAGCTCTGCTCCTCTTCATTCCATCTAGCTCAAGGTGAGGAACTCAGTCTTGGAGGCATAAAGCATTATCATCTGTCCTTAATAAGTGAGAACACTTAATACCTACCAGGAATTCTGCCACGTTTACATATATTTACTAATTAAACCTCATGAAACTCTCTGTAGGAGGAAGTCTCATAACCCTGTTTTATAATGAGTAAATTAAGGGTCAGAGAGGCAAAGTGATTCGCCCAGCATCACACTGCTATTGAGTGACAGAACAGATATTTGAACACACTTCTTCCAGCTCTGAAGCCCAAGCCAAACTTCATGGTTATCCTGCAGGGCCCTTGATGCCTCCAGACCTGAAGCTTGTCCTGAGCTGGGCCCTAAGTACACTTCCTAGAATGGTGTCAACATCTGCTGCCCTTTGCTTGAACTTCCCAGCCAACCATCACCCTTTATTGGTTTCACAGTTGATGGGAATGAGGTGTTTATCCTCCCATCCTGTTACGATGACATTTCAGCAGCACCAATATTTCAGAAATGACACCATGTTCTTTTAAGTTTACGGCCCTGTGTTAATTAATTCAGAAATGTTCTCTCTCTCTACATTAAGCCTCCCTGTCTGACTTGGAAATGTTTTTACTACTCTTTCTGTCACTAACGGACATGTTCTTTGACTCTTTTCTGTACCATATTTATCTTGAAGAACATTCACAACAAATTTACACAACTGAAAAAAACACAGACTTTTAAACATAATGTGAATTTTATGGCTCCTCCTCTCTGAAGATATCACTGTGATTATTTTCTTATAGAAAAGTAATGTGGATTACTTTGGAAGGAAATACATGATTTCCACTCAGATTAGGACTTTGGTGCCAAGTTCTTCAAGGCAGAGCCCAGGAAGAAATACTTAAGTCCTTGTGGCTTGGTGCTAAATGAAAACAAAACAAAACAAACAAACAAAACAAAGAATTCACACATTTCTATACAAGAAGTCTTTGTAGTACTCAACTCCTAAAAATATAGCCAGAATTAAAGGTGATAATGTGGCATGTAAAGCATTTAGTACAATGTCTGACATGTAATGGGTGTTCAAAACCCTTTCATTCAGTAATTCGGGGTGAATCCAACACTCACTTGCCTTGTTTTTAATTCAATCCAATAGGGAAAACTAATACCTAGATTATAAGGCGTTATGATACATATGCAGGATTGCATGGGGTCTGGAAAAGTCCTAAATCTCCTTTTATAACCAAATAAAATTACCAGGAGTTCCTCCAAACCCCTTCTTCAACATCTCCAACATCTCCAAATGAGGTGTCCCCAAACATCAGTGAATCATTCATTTAAGCCTTCCTTTCTGCCGGAACACGGCCAGACCTTACAGAGGCAGCTTCAAAACATAACTGGCCATACAAGGCAAATTCTGTGGCATCCCAAGGGGACTGCTTACTCTAAGTGAGGAAGCGACGTAAATGTCCCCACATCTCTTGACAATAGTAATTTAATATTGCTCTATTTCTGTACATGTTGACCAACCCATAATTCACTACTGCAAAAGAAAACAGCTTGTACTTTTTCATTAAGTTTTATTAGATGATTTCCAAAAAGCCAGTTTAGCATTGAATAGAGCAATCCCGTGTTTCCATTTTGAACCACTGAAGTTTATCCCAGAGAGGTGCATGTCCTGTTTAATCCAGAGGACAAGAGAAAGAAGTAGGTTTGTGTCCCCTGGTGGGTGGGGGGCAGAATTTGTGCCTATTTTGTGATGGGGCTTGGAAAACAGGACCTTGAGATGAAAGCCTTGGAAGCAAACGTTCCTCTCTGACTTTCCTTTGTCTTCCTACCTCTTGCTTTCACTCTTCCCTGTGGCCAGCTATAGAAACTAGAATCCCTCCTTTCAGGGACAGGTTGGAAAAGCTAGAACCTCTTCCTTCTGCTCCTCACACCTGTAAGCCAGCCATAAAACCTAAAATTATTCTATGTTAAAACCTGGCTGTCAGTAATTGTCTGACCTACCTTGTTTGATTGTAAGCCATAAAACCTCCATCTCAAAGAGGTCACCCACACCTCAGAAGGAAGGAATTCGTGTTCAGAGAGGCCAAGAAGAATCTAGACAGGTGGGAGCCCCCCTCAGTCTGTTAACATTAGATCCTGCTCTTTTTTTTATTATTATTAAATCATAGCTGTGTACATTAGTGCGATCATAGGAGATCCTGCTCTTTTTCTCTGACCACATGTCTGCATGGCTGTTCATGCTTTGTTGAATCTAAGCATAAAGATGGACAATTTCCCTTGTGTCTTTGAGTTCTCATTCTGAAGGTTCCCATGTATACACTTTGAAATAAGAAACCTTGTCTCTTATGAATCTGCTTTATTGTGAATTGATTTTGCAGCAGCCCTTTTGAAGGGGAAGAGGAAGTTTTCCTTTCACCCCAACAATCTAAGGATGTAGCCAAATTCCTCATCACACCCTTCCTTCTTGGCTCCTCTTTCTCCCCTCTGCCTTTTGTATTATGTAGGTGTTTGGATAAATGTCTATTGCTAAAGCCATCTTAACATGTTTCTTCCAACAAGAATCTCTCATTGATTTGGCTCCATCATCAGCACCTGCTGAGGTGGTCAGTAACATCTACAAGAATCTTTTTGCATAATTTCTTGGCAGAAGGATAAAGCCTATAAGTGCATGTTAAAGTGGTTTGGAAATTGATCTGAGAAACAAATGTCCCAGGAAGCGATTAATACTTTAAGTCCTGACTCAAGCACAGTACAAATGTGCTATGACAGAGAGAGATGAGCCTTGTGCACCACTGTGTGGGGAGAGCAGCAGGGTACCAGTGTCTGGTGCATGGAGTACGTGGCTCGTGGCCAGGAGCCTTCAGTGGGTTGGACTCACTGGCTCATTCTGCGTTGGCTTCCCTCCATGACACATCTGTAGAGTAGCACTGAAGGATGCTAAAGAAAAGACCTTGGATCCAGACCAATTCATTCAAACTAAGCCAAAGTGGAGAGCTTCCCTGGCCATGGATTCCTCATAGATCTTAATCCAGTGGTTTTGGCATTTGATATCAGCAACTTTCAATTGCCTTCGATCAGCGATTCCTCATTTTTATCTTCCTTAATGCCCCTGGCAGTCTGAGGAAGCCTATGGGTCCCTTGTTAGCATAACATTTTTAAACCATAAAACACACAAGATTTCAAAGGAAAATAATAATATTGAAATAGCTTTATCTAACTATTATACACACAAGTCATCATAGGGTAATACATGCAGTTCCTTGCTTTGTCTTTAGCTTCCCAATGTAATTCTTTACCTTTTTATTTAAAAATGACTTTAGACTTACAAAAATGTTGCAGGGTATTTCAGTCCACCCGTCACCCAGATTCTCCTAAAGTTAACATCATAGACAACCACGGCCCATTTATCAAGACTAGGAATAATATAGGTGCAATACTCTGAACTAAACTGTACACTCTATTTGAATTACATGTTTTCCACCAAAGTCCTGCCTCTGTCCCAGGATCTAATCCAGGGCCCCACATTGTATGTGTCTCCTTAGTTCTTCATGACCTTGACACTTTCAAAGAAAACTCATCTTAGAATGTCCCTTAATTTCATTTATCTGGTGTTTTCTTACAATCAGGTTGTGGTTATGCATTTCTTGTAGGAAGATATATTTCCTTGTGAGTACATCTAATAACTAGCTTCACTAATAAATGAAGTAAATACCTATCCCTTTAATGTATCTAATGACTAATGACTTCACTAGATAACTACCGTAATTTTGAAGTGTGATGGGTGAAAATGATATTTTGTGAGCTGGAACACCTAAAATGAGGTATGAAAATTGCTGTGACTTCTATTAGTAACAAGACAGATACCACTCATAGTGCTGTGAATTGTTGCCTAGGTTTAAACTAGAAGAAAATGCTAAATATCAGCTAGAAACAAAGATTTTAAGACTTTTCTTCCACCCAAGTTCAAAGACTCCCCGCCTCCCTGGATTTTATCTATGGATGCTTTAAAGACCTGGGGACCCCTGGTTAAGAATCTCTCTCTATAACTACTGATAATTACAGAGAATTTAGAAGGAAAACACCATATGTTAAAAGTTATTAGCACATTTGCTTTAGAGACTGGAAAAATAACTCTAGTTAGACAGATTATCTTTCATAGAATGTCTCCAAATTGTTCATGAATAAATCTGCAACAGAGCAGAGTGACTGTAAAGCTGTGTCAAATACGCTAATGTACCAAACCTTCTGGTCCTGGATGGAAGTTCATGGGACAACTTGTTGTAAAAAATGAAAGGGAACCTACTCATGGACTTTACTTGTTGCAAATATACTTGGTAGGACCCCTGGCCAGGAGATACTTTATTACTTACAGGCTCTGCCTTGACTGGATATGGTCAGGTACTTGGTCCAAGGAGGGGGTTCAGGAGCAACGGCAGAAATGTAAATGAGGACATTAGGGTTAGGCAATTCCACCAACCAAATCTTCTAGGTTTCAGGCTCATACAGAAGAGTCAGATATGCATATGGAGTCTGAATAAGGGTGAGCATCCAGAAGTTATGAGAGCAGGCTGGATTATAAAGAGGAAGCTATAAAAGACTAAATTCCAGGGAATTTTTTAAGGAAAAACTCTCTACCAAATAAACTTCCCTTTAAAAACCAAAGGGGACAGCTTAGACATTGTGTGTGTGTGTGTGTGTGTGTACTGCATGCATGTGTAAGATAGTAGATAGAGTAGATTTCTATTGCATTGCAACAAATTACTACAAATTTAGTGGCTTAAAATAAGTCCCACTTGATTTCACAGTTTTTGCAGGTGAGAAGCTCGGGCATGAATTAGCCAAATCCTCTACTTAGGTCTCAAAAGGCTAAAATTGAAATCATACCATGTATCTTCTCAGACTACAATGCAATAAAACTAGAAATTAACTGTAAGAGAAACACTCAATTCTACGAAAAATTATGGAAATTAAATAACCTCGTGCTGGGCAATTATTGGGTCAATAATGAAATTAAGATGGAAATCAAAAGAATCCTTGAATTGAATAACAAAGGGCACACAAGCTATCAAAGTCTATGGGATTCAGAAAAAGCTACTAAGGGGGAAATTCGTGGCCTTAAATGCCTACATCAAAAAGACAGAAAGATCCCAAATTAAATATAGTGACAAATCTCAAGGAACTAGAATAGGAAGACCAAACTACATCCAAAGCCAACATAAGAAAGCAAATAAGGAAGATCAGAGAAGAACTAAATGAAATGGAAAGCAAAAAAAAAAAAAAAAAAAAAAAAAAAAAAAAAAAAATAAATATAAATATATAAATTAATAAAATATTTTGTTGTTTGTAAAATTAAAAAAAATTAAAACTCATCCTGCACG
>CAUYPK010021627.1:0-31896 GCA_963574355.1 Loris lydekkerianus
TCAAAACTGCAGATGCTGGCATGGATGTGGAGAGAAGGGAACACTTTTACACTGCTGGTGGGACTGCAAACTAGTACAACCTTTCTGGAAGGAAGTATGGAGAAACCTCAAAGCACTCAAGCTAGACCTCCCATTTGATCCTGCAAGCCCATTACTGGGCATCTACCCAGGAGGAAAAAAATCCCTTTATCATAAGGACACTTGCACTAGACTGTTTATTGCAGCTCAATTTACACTCACCAAAATGTGAAAACAGCCTAAATGCCCACCAATCCAGGAATGGATTAACAAGCTGTGGTATATGTATACCATGGAATACTACTCAGCTATTTTAAAAAATGGAGACTTTACATCCTTCGTATTAATCTGGATGGAAGTGGAAGACATTATTCTTAGTAAAGCAGCACAAGAATGGAGAAACATGAATCCTATGTACTCAATTTTGATATGAGGACAATTAATGACAATTATGGTTATTGGGGGGGGGAATAGCAGAAAGAGGGAAGGAGGGATGGGGTGGGGCCTTGGTGTGTGCCACACCTTCTGGGGGCAAGACATGATTGCAAGAGGGACTTTATCTAACAAATGCAATCAGTATAACCTGGCTTATTGTACCCTCAATGAATCCCCAACAATAAAAAATAATAATAATAATAATAATAAAGAAAGAGTTGTCTATATTGATTTGAATGCCTGGCCATTTGTCAAAACATTTGACTCTGTAAGCAAACAAACATTAATAAAGTATACATTTTATATAGGAAAAAATTGTAGAAATGAGACAGATTACCAAAAAATATGCCATAGTCTCAGATAACCAAGCCTGATAATGGTTACCATAGCATTAACTTTGCATATCAAAGGTCGTTATTAAGGTAAACACCTTAGTATCTTGGATTTAAACACCAACAAGCTTAAATAAACTATATAAAATTCCAGTTATCTTTTATTATAAAGCCACAGATGACAAATTACAAGTTAATATGAAGGATTTATTTTAAAAAGCAACTGCTGGGTTTTGTGGTATGGCTAAAAATTCAACTTCACTTTCTCAACCAACTGTTTGTTATAACCCTTGGGCACTGAGAAGTCACAAAATATCTTGAATCACAAAGATTACATTATATACATCTTAGTTTTAGCGTTAATCACATTTCATGTAATCTAATCTAATGCTTTGAAAATCAGTAGCCTGTATTAATGTAGGTGATAACTCTTTCACCAAAGTATTAAATTTCATGTAATCTTGGGTAAGATATCTTAGTTCTCTTATATTTTATTTACCTCAAATATACTATATATGTTGAAGGGTAGAATTACTAGATGGTTTCTGCCATTCAAGGATTCCAAGGAGCCTAAACAATCATCCTCAATCGTTTTGAAATATAGAAGCTTGGGTGGCGCCCGTAGCCCAGGGGCACCAGCCACATACACCCAGGCTGGAGGGTTTGAACCAGGCCCAGGCCAGCTAAACAACAATAACAACTGCAACAAAAAAAAACCGGGCGTTGTGGTGGGCGCCTGTAGTCCCAGCTACTTGGGAGGCTGAAGCAAGAGAATCGCTTAAGCCAAGAGTTTGAGGTTGCTGTGAGCTGTGATGCCACAGCACTCTACCCAGGGCCACAGCTTGAGACTGTCTCAAAAAAAAAAAAAGAATTAAAACACTGAATTCCTCAGTCATACAGGTGGCACTTCAGTGTCTGTGTTGGGTAGAACAGATAGAGAACATTTTCTGTGTTTGTTGAACACCACAGATAGAGAAAATTTTATCATTGCAGAAAGTTTTATTGGGTGCCACTGCTCTACAATATTCAGGCCAGAGCTGAGCCTGGGATTTTCTGAAGGGCGTCTTGGTTCTGTGAGTTGCCTTGGCTTAAGTACAGTGGTTGTCCATCACTGCTCTTCTTCACATGGCTGCTTCCACCTGGAACAGGCTCACACTGACAGGCTACCTCAACTATGCAGATTTCCAAGAATCTTTCTGCTCAAAAGTATTTCACTGCTGCAGTCAAAAGATTATGAAAGTGCTTTCAAGATGGTTTCTAGAAATAAGACCTCACATAGAGCCATTCTTCAGCCACAACTACAATTGTTTGAATACTTATAGTCATGTTTCTTCCAAGGAAAATGAAGAAATACTTATAGTCATATTCCAGTCCTCATGGAACACCTTTAATGTCTAGGACTTGGGAAGGGATAAATATATTCCAAGCTAGTGCCTCCAATAAGCTTTTAAGAAGACTAGACTAAGGCCGGGTGCGGTGGCTCACACCTGTAATCCTAGCACTCTGGGAGGCCACAGCAGGTAAACTGCCTGAGCTCACAGGTTTGACACAAATCTGAGCAATAGCAAGACCTCATCTCTAAAAATGGCTGGGTGTTGTGGCAGGTGCCTGTAGGCCCAGCTACTTGGGAGGCTGAGGCAAGGGGATGCTTGAGCCTGAGAGTTTTGGATTGCTATGAGCTATGACACTACAGCACTCTACCAAGGGTAACAAAGTGAGAATCTGTCTCAAAAATAAAAAAATAAAAAAAAAGACTAGACTAACAAATATGAAATTGCACACAATATAATACTGATTTAGATATCCATTAGGCATGCTGTAGGAATTCTGGAGATGAGACGATCATCAAGAACCAGAAGAAGGCAGACAGACCCTAAGTTGATGCTTGAAAAACACCTGAGGTTTGGTTAGGTAAAGAGGAGACAGGACTTCTAAGTTCTCAAAAGTGAAGGCAAGGAAATAGACATGAACATGTTGTACTCACAGACAGTCAAGTGACAAAATCAGGTTAACGTCCCTTTCTACTGACCACTTTTAAAAACAGAGAAATCTGGGGCAGCACCTGGGACTCAAGGAGTAGGGCACCGGCCCCATATACTGGAGGTGGTGAGTTCAAGCCCATCCTCGGCAAAAACTGCAAAAAAAAAAAAAGAAAACAGAGAAATCATTTTTGCCAAATATGAGTTTTAGAAAGAGAGAAGCAAAGGAAGAAAGCCTGGGCCACTTCAAACTGAGAAGGGGTTCAGCAAATGCAAGCCAAGGAAATGCTTCCAGCTTCATGATCTGTTGATTCCAATGTTGGAGGCTTATGGGCCCATCACCCTCAGCAGACTCTGAGGGACACATTTCTGTCCTTCTTGACTTACCAACATAGCACCAACCCTCACTGTGCTCTCCCATTTTCATTTCCTCCAAACATACAACCTTTACAGACGCTCTCTCAATTCTTACTCCCATAATTCAGTGCTCCTTGATCTGGGCCAAAGGTGATCACATGAGGAGCCTGCTGCAGTCCCACCTGCAGAGTTTGATTTAACTGGTCTAGGGTATATTCTAGTGAATCCAGATTTTTATACATGTAAGCTCCCTCCAAGATGCTACTATGCAGCCCAGGTTGATAATTATTGATTTCCACCCTGCCAGAGAGGATTCACACCAGTCCTGACCTACAGCCTGGCTCAGGTGGAAACATTTGAGGCAAAATGTAAAGAATTTTAATTAGCTTAATAATGGCAGAACTGAATTAGATTCTATTTTCTGATTTCCATATGCACCATTTGCCCCATTTAGTTTTCTACTTAATTTGATAGGAAATATATGATCAGGAAAGCAGGGAAGCCTCCAGAGGTAGCTGTGAAGATTCTTTTATTACAGTCCTTATGATTGCAGTGATTTGTATTGTTTTTCAAAGTACTTTCCCTTAACTCTTAATGGCAAGAAATAAAAAGAACCTTTGCTTGTATTCTGTTCTAACTTCTGGTTATCAATTTCTAGTAACTGAGAAAGCACCTTAAATTTGTCTCAGATGTAAGCAAAGGGGATTGAGTGTTCACTTCTCTCAACTTTTTAAAAAGTAAATCCAGGCAAGCATCCATAGCTCAATGGTTAGAACACTGGCCCCGTGCACTGAGGCTGGGGCCCAGGCCTGCCAAAAAAAAAAAAAAAAAAAAAAGTAAATCCAGAGGTTTTAGCAAACATATATGAGGTTTTGAGGGTGGGGAAGTAGAGATGGCATTCTTTTAGTATAACATTACATGTGAACACAGAATGAAAAAGAGGACATTTTAACTGGGACTCTGATCTCCACTGTTTTTTTGTCCACATTTTGGTAAGTGAGTTAGATACATTCACTTAAAATATAAAGATTATTCCCCAAACCCAATACTCAGATAAGCTCCTGGTTGGCAATTTAGTCTCACAAAAGAAATTGGGTAAATGATTATGTTGAACAGTATTGATTACACCAAACCATTAATGGAAATATGAGGTTTTTATTAGAATACTATCAGTAATAGAATCTCAAAAATAACCTAACCACACACTTCTTTCATGATCAAATGCTGTCTTATTTGGGGATAAGGAGCAACAGGAGGAATTGAAACCAGATGAGTGAGAAAGTAGTTTATAAGATTGAATCCAAGCAACAATAGCCCTGCCCTGGCAATCCAAAGGAGAGACAGCCAGAGTCACCATGTCATTGTCATGAGGAGGAGGAGGATGGGTGTGAGCACTGAAGCCTTAATTCCTACAGTTTTAAATGTGCTTTCGTGTGTATGATTTTATTTATTCTTACAGCAAACTTGCTATGACTTTCCAGGCAAGGAAACAGAAAACATAAAGCTAGTGGGCAGAGGCTTCTGACTTCCAAAACACAATTGAAAATATTGTCTTCCTAATGTTGGGCTTTTTATTGTTTCTCTTACTCTCATCATGACCTACATACAAAATTCATGGAGCTGACAAAGTGATTTGTAATCCTCAGCAATGTGATTACTTTTTCATTTGGTGTTTTTTGTTTTTTTTTTTTAGTACCAGATTTTTATTTTTAACAAGAGAATATAAAAGAATAGAAATGCAAGGTACTTTGTTTCACTTCTCACATAGAGTTAGAAAACAGGCAACAGATTTTCAGGAACTCCCTATTGGAATAAATCTGGAACTATAACCATCACCAGAGGATGTAGTATATCAGCCTGAAATCTCTTCCTAATTATGCCTTTGATGCACATAATATTCCATCTGATGTTAAAGTTGTCTCTGTATGTCTTAATATGCCCCCAATGTTACTAGTTTCTTGAAGGCAAAGCTGCATGGTTTAGGTTTTGTTCTCCCTTGCAACAATTCTTCTTCCCTGCACTTCTTAATGTTTATAGTATCACCTCTATTTATCAAAGCTGCCCTTGATGTCAACCTTTTAACAGATTTTCCTGCATAAATCTGTTAAGAAAGGAAGAGAAGTTTCTATCCTCTAATTTGTATCATGATTCATACATCTAGGGATGGTCTTGTCATAATCTCTACAATACTTTCCCAGCTATTTAACACCTTGACTGCCCATGGGAGAGAATTAAGTAACATAAAAGAAGATGAGAAACGAAAGAATTTGTTTCAGTATGAATCATCAACCTAAGATATTGGCACTTATCTGGCAGATAAATGGCCAACCTTCCATGAGGGAAACCTTTGGTACATGAGCTCCTTCCAACAGGAAACTATCCTACAATGAACAGTGCTTTACGTTGGACACGCTTCATTGTAAAGATAGAAATTCTGCTATTAAAAATTATTACACATTGTTCAAGATTACTGCCTATCAGCATTTCAGCCAGAAAAGGAACCAATGGAAAAGTATTCTTTGAGGAAGCAGGTATGAAATATAGCATTTAAATCAGGGCCTTAAGGAAAACCCTACCTACAGCCTATTTTTGTTAATAAAATTTTATTGGAACATAGCCATACACATTCAATTACAGATTATCTTTGGCTACTCTTGCACTATAAGGGCAGAGATGAATAGTTGCAAAAGATATCATATGGCCTGCAAAGCCTAGAATATTTAAATATCTGGCCCTTTACAGGAAAATATTTTTCAACCCCTGGGCTAGATAGTCCAAAAGCTACTAAGCAATTTTATCTTTATTCATTGAGGATCTTGACCTAATTAAATCTTTAGGTTTCTTTGTACTGATATATCCAGAAAGTAACAGTGTTTTGTGGAAGAATAGAACACACCTAGAATGAGTGAAACCTGGACAGAGGCAGTGAAGTAGCACTGACCTACAGGCCAGAAAAATAGAAGTGTAGTTCAGAGGGAACAAGCCTCAGGTCCTACAGAAGCCAAGCAGGTGAGGGAAGTTGAAGGGCCAGGTGGGAGGGATCTGTGATAAACTAGAAAACCTGTGCCCATGTTGAGGCACTCACCTCTCAGTTCCAGCTGAGTTGCCTGGCAGTGGACCCAGTGTTATCACAACCCCTGAATTTTCAGGACCTCCTGGAAATCTGCTTGTTTTTGTCAAGTCTCCTAATATTTAAATACTGAGAGCTAATTAAAATTAAACATAAAAATTGTGGGACATATACACAAAAACCTGCATGTTTATAACAGCTTTATTCCTAATTGCCAAAGCTTGGAAGCAACCAAGATATCCTTCAGTAGGTGAATGGATAAGTAGACTGTGGTACATCCAGATGGTGGAATATTATTCAGCACTAAAAACAAATAAGCTATCAAGGTGCAGAAACACAGGGAGAAAGGTTAGGTGCATTTTACTAAGTGAAAGAAGCCAATCTGAAAAGGCTGCATATGATTCCAACTGTATGCTATTCTGCAAAAGGCAAATAAAAAGGCAGAGCACAGAGGATGTTCAAGGCAGCATGTGATATTATAATGGTGGAGACATGTCAGACACTTGTCAAAGCCCGTAGAATATACAGGACCAAGAGTGAACCCTAGTAAACTACAGAGTTAGAATGATAATGATACGTCAGTGCAGCTTCATTGATGGTAACAAATGTACTGCTCTGATGCAAGATGTTGATAGTTAGGGGTTCTCGGTGGGGAGGGACAGGGCATATGGGAACTCTCTGTATTTTCTTCTCACTGATGCTGAGAACCTCAATCTTCTTTTAAAAATAAAGTATATTTTTTAGAAAAAAAAAAGATAGAGCATATGAAACACATCCAGGGGTCAGATTTGACTCAACCCACCAATTGACGATCTCGGGTTCAACCAAGGTGGCCGTCAGACAAATGGTATGGTATGGCAGAAGATACCAGAGGTGTCCTAACTAACACAATGATCACAACACCAGGAAGGCCAGGAACGGGCTGGAGGAGATGGAGGTGATTGTGCCAGCAGTTACTGTCAGAGGCCTTGTGATAATAGTCTTCTGGCTTTGACTCACAGACCTAAAGGCCTATAGATGGCGGGCCCGGCAGAGAAGAGTCCCATTCTGATGAAGATACTAGATGATTAAGATACACCCTCATTCTAACAGAAACAGAGAGAGATCCTCTGACCCAAGTGGATCACAAAGCAGGAACTTGGTCTCAGGATCCTGGCACAAAAACAGCTGCTTAGTTATGGTTCAGGGTCAGACTAGGCTCACTAGCTTTTGTTTTGTTTTGTTTACAGAGATCTGTATCTCCAAGTTAGTTTTTGAGGCTAGTCAGGACTCTTTTAGTAGCAGAAGGACAATTCCAAATAGCTTAAGCAGAAAGAACCCCTACCCACACACACACAGCAAAATCAAAAGGAGGAACATGTTGGCTTGTGTAACTGAAAAGCCCACTGGTGGAGCTGGCCACAGACAGTGTAGGTATACATTAGGCTCTTAGAAGTCTGTCTGTCTGCATCTGCCACCCTCCTGCTTTCTGTTACGTTACTCTGTTTTCATTCAGGCTCTCTCCACATGGTGACCCCTAATAGCTCTTGGCTTATATTATCTTAGAGCCATCAATCTCACTGGGAAGAAAACTTGTCTTCCACAATAGTTTCAATAAAATTTCCAGTATTGAATCTCTTTTTTTTTGAGACAGAGTCTCAAGCTGTTGCCATGGCATCACAGCTCACAGCAACCTCCAACTCCTGGGCTCAAGCGAGTCTCCTGCCTCCGCCTCCCAAGTAGCTGGGACTACAGGCGCCCGCCACAATGCCCAGCTATTTTTTGGTTGCAGCTGTCGTTGTTTGGCAGGTCTGGGCTGGATTCGAACCCGCCAGCTCAGGTATACGTGGCTGGCGCCTTAGCCGCTTGAGCCACAGGTGCCGATCCCCAGTATTGAATCTTATTGGACTTATTTCAGTCACATTCCCATTCCTGAACCCATCACTATGACCAGACTAGGGTAATGAAATAAGCTTTTTTTTTTTTTTTTTTTTTTGTGATAGAGTCTCACTTTGTTGCCCTTGGTAGAGTGCTGTGGAATCATAGCTCACAGCAACCTCAGACTCTTGAGCCCAAGAAACGATCTTGCCTCAGCTTCCCAAGGAGCTGAGGTGCCCACCACAACCCTTAGGTAGTTTTTAGAGACGGGGTCTCACTCTTGCTCAGGCTGGTCTCGAACTCGGCTCAAGCAATCCACCCACCTCAGCTTCCCAGTGTGCTAGGATTCCAAGCATGAGCCACCACGTCCGGCCCCTGAAACAAGCTTTTTAATCAGACTTAGTTTCCTTGGCCAACCTAATCATGTTGTCTATAAATGGAAAAGGAATGGGTGGCCAAAGGAAAAATCGAAATACCTTTAGCAGAATGGATACTAGGATGTATGAACAATGGAATTTTACTACCACATTACCCAAGTTAGCTAAGGCTTTTAAAATTCCCTCTTCTTTGCCCTCTATGCCATGGTCAGCAGAGAAGATAAGATTCCAGGTAGGCCATTACAAAGATGACCCCATTTATAGTGAACTACAAACAGCTGAGATTCTTCATAAATATTGGGAGTGAAGGAGGGTAGACAGCTCTGTCTTGGTGGAAATTATCAAGGGATAGATCAAAGGGAGAGTAAAGCTAAAGAACTTGGAATAGTCCTTAAATGCTTCACATTTGGGGTAGGATATAATGAAACAATATATAACAATTCCTTGGGCTGCAATCAAGTCTAGCATCTTATATTAAGAAGATTAATTAGTTAATGTTTGTAAAGTACTGTGCAGATATACCCTTTTAAAATGCTAAGTATTCTTAAAAAACTACATAGTAGCATTTTACTAAATGTAAAAGATCTAATGTTCATCATTTCTTTGGTACAGGTTGGCAAAGATTCTTTTGGCAATGACTATATAGAGAACTTAAAACAGAATGGTATTTCTACAGGTAAAATTTTATCTTTTTTAAAGTTAGTGTTTATATAACTTTCTTCTGTAATCTTGTCCCAGGAATAATTAAATATAGATCAGAATTATTAGATCTTCTCTTGGTGGCCAGAGAATTTTTGTGCACAGCTTGGTCTACTCTTGCTTTATGTCTTTGGTTCATTCTTTTATGTACATTCCTCCAGATGGAAGTAAAATAACAGGAGATTACAAACCTTCATCTTATGTAACAAGTGACAAGGAAAAACAGGTGCTGCATTCACAAAAGACACTTTAAGAAGTTTCTGAATGATATAGCTGGAAATGATCATGGAAACCAGCAAGACTGATAACATAATTTCACAGAAGAGAAAACCAAAGACCAGAAATGTTCTGTTATTTATTTATTTTTTTTTCTAAGAGCACACAGTTTATGAGAGCTAGAGCTAGAATGCAGGTCTTCTGACTTCAGTTCAGGGTTCTTTCCTGCTATCAGAAGCTGCCTGATCAACATCGCTGTTTACATGCCAGACCATGAATCTTGATGAAATGCCACGCTTATGAGAATGAAGAAAATCAAAAAGTTCATTCTATACGTTCAACCTTTGTATTTACCTCAACTCTGTCATTTCTTTCGGTGAAGAAAATAAAGGTGTTGGTGTGGAAAAATGCATATTTATACAATTATGAAGAATTTGACAGAATCGGAAGTAGGAACCGTTTAGTGGGTTGTTACTAATGTAGAGAAAAGTTGTAACTAAATGTAAAGCTGTCTGTTTTCCTCATTGTATAGGTGATGGGTATAAATTAGCACTAATTACTTTTTTTTTTTATCATCCCAGATGGTTAAAGGTTAAAAATATTTTTCAAGGATTAGTGTTATAGGAAATTGTTAAAATAAATCATCCTTGCTAGGCTGTATGTACATAATTATAATTTTCCTTTTTCTTTTAGAATTTACATATCAGACTGAAAATGCTGCTACAGGAACTGCTTCTGTAATTGTCAATAATGAAGGTAAGTGTTTCACGTATCAGAGTGTCATTTTATAAAACAGACAGTTGATTTTCAGAACTACACTACTAAAAGTATCATTTTTATTCTAATACTATGGACCTCTTATCATACCCACCATTCCAAGCCCTAAAGTATTGTATTTTTCCCAAATCAAATATAAATGTGTTCCATTTTATTTATATTTACCACATTGATCATCCAAATGTAAAATTGTCTCTCTAATATATATAAAGTTACCTCAAAATAATATTTATATCCTATAATATCCTCATTACCCTTTATGTGAACTCAGAATTGACATTGGTTTTTAAAAACAGATATTCATCTGTCATTTCAGTTACACTTAGGTACATAAGTAAATAGGTACTAAGAAAAGTTTGATGAATCATATTTATAGAATATTCACTGAGAAATGGAATCCCCTAATACTTTTAACTTATTGTAGCAAACTTTGTCTGCTTTTTAAACAGCAGTCAAATCACCAATGTCTGTGTATACAACTAAGTCTGCCACAAGGCTTTGCCATAGGTGAAACATTTACCTTTAAAGATATTGGGCAGCACCTATGGCTCAGTGAGTAGGGTGCTGGCCCACATACCAAGGGTGGCGGGTTTAAACCCAGTCCCAGCCAAACCGCAACAAAAAATAGCCGGGTATCGTAGTTGGCACCTATAGTCCCAGCTACTCAAGAGGCTGAGGCAAGAGAATCGCCTAAGCCCAAGAGCTGGAGGTTGCTGTGAGCTGTGACATCACGGCACTCTACCGAGGGCGACAAATTAACAATCTGTCTATTAAAAAAAAAAAAAAAAAAAAAAAAATAGTAACCAATACAATACACAACTACAACAGGATCTATATCTAATATTGCAACCTAATTCTTTGCACCCTCAAATTAACCTGAAATAAAAAAATAAAAATAGTAACTACCTTCAAGGTAAGTTGTAATTTTTTTTATCAGCTGTTTTAAGTAGAGAAACACCAATATAAGATATTTTTTAATTAAAATTAATATTCAGAAGGACCAAGCATTTCACACAGGACCTAGGACAGAACCTAGTACATTGGAGCTAGTGTACCTTGTGTTAAATTAGGACTTGTCACAATATGTCTTTTATTTATAGTCCAGTGTTGCAAGATCTTTTTTTTTTTTTTTCTTTGAGATAGAGTCTCACTATGTCACCCTATCAGGGGTCCTCAAACTACAGCCTGCGGGCCACATGAGGCAGTGTGATTGTATTTGTTCCCGTTTTGTTTTTTTACTTCAAAATAAGATACATGCAGTATGCATAGGAATTTGTTCATAGTATTTTTTTAAAAAAACTATAGTCCGGCCCTCCAACTGTCCCCTTGTTTAAAAAGTTTGAGGACCCCTGCAAGGTAGAGTGCTGTGCATCACAGCTCACAGCAACCTCAAACTCCTAGTCTCAAATGATTCTCCTGCCTCAGCCTCCTGAGTAGCTGGGACCACAGGCACCCACCACACGCCCAGCTATTTTTTGGTTGCAGTGTCAAACCTGCCAGCTTCAGTGTATGTGGCCGGCGCCCTACTCACTGAGCTATGCGTACTGAACCACAAGATCATTTTTCATACAAGATGACTTCAGTGATCCCTAAGTTGCAATAATAAAAAGATATATTCCAATTAACAGTAGATAAAGAGTTTTAATTCTAACAAAAAAAAAAAAAAAAAAGGTTATGTTCATTACTTCACGCTACATCTTAAATAATTGTTGTGATCAACAGCAGCTCATTCCTTGTCTTAAACTTCTTTTTTTGTTGTTGTTCTAGGGATATCTTCAAGTAGTCTTTCTAAAAGAATCACATTTAAAAAATAAAAAAATAAAAAAAAATAAAATAAAAGAATCACATTTTAGGGGCAGCGCCTCTGGCTCAGTGAGTAGGGTGCCAGCCTCATATACTAAGGGTGGCATTGTTCGAACCTGGCTCCGGCCAAACTGCAACAAAATAATAGCTGGGCATTGTGGTGGGCACCTGTAGTCCCAGTTACTTGGGAGGCTGAGGCAAAAGAATTGCCTAAGCCTAAGAGCTGGAGGTTGCTGTGAGCTGTGATATCACAGCACTTTACCAAGGACAACAAAGTGAAACTCTGTCTCTAAATAAATAAATATAAATAATAAAAGAATCACATTTTAAAATGCCATAGGGCATTATGATGCATTTTACAAGAGTACATGAAATCTACTAAGTGTAGAGTATAAATGTCATAACACAATAATTAAAAAAGTACGGGGAAGGCTATGTTAACCAGTTTCTTGTATTTCAAATTATATATAAAAGAACCACATTGTACCCCATAAATGCATTAATGTATGCAGCTATTATTTTTTTAAAAAATACCATAGGGTACACACATGAACTGCTTGCATACTACAGAGCATTTCTTTGGCATGTTACACATATTTATTTCTATTTCTGCTCATCTATGTGGCATCTGTCATTTAGGGTTCAGAAGCTTTACATATACATATACCACCCATTTTCTAGATAAGAAATTTTTAGAATATCATTTCTCAACTAATATTCTTTCTTTTTTTTTTTGAGACAGAGTCTTACTATGTCACCCTCAGTAGAGTACTGTGGCGTCACAGCTCACAGCAACCTCAAACTCTTTGGTTTAAGTGATTCTCTTGCCTCAGCCTCCCAAGTAGCTGGGACTATAAGCGCCAATCACAACACCCAGCTACATTTTGTTAAAGTTGTTGTCGTTGTTTAGCTGCCCCGGTCAGGTTTGAGCCCTCGAACCTCAGTGTATGTGGCTGGTGCCATAACCACTGTGCTATGGGCACTGAGCCTCAACTAATATTCTTGTTTATAAGTACATTGATAAGGGAAAAGAAATTTTGTTAAGATTTTGCTCAAAGTGATCAGAATATGAATCTTACAAAGAAATTGCAGAAGATATGGAACACAAAATTTAACCTGTCTAGCCTGGAACACATTTTGTATAATGACTTTACAGGGGTGATTGTACCCTGCAGATCACATCATTGCTTGACTTTGTTGGGTTTTAATATAAATATGTAGAATTTCTTAATAGGCCAGAATATCATCATCATAGTGGCTGGAGCAAATTTACTTTTGAATTCTGAAGACCTGAGGGAAGCAGCCAGTGTCATTAGCAGAGCCAAAGTAATGATCTGCCAACTAGAAATAACTCCAGCAACTTCTTTGGAAGCCCTGAAAATAGCCCGCAGCAATAGAGGTAATTTTACATATTTGTCATTATTTCTGTAAAAGCTTTTATCGCTGTCTTAAAGTTAGCTTTTTAAGTTAAGCAAAACAACCCTTTTTCTGTACTAAAATATTCTTTTTTCCATCTGTGAGATTCACTGTTTTATGGTTCTTGAGATTGTTAGAAAACCTTACAGATAGAGTAAAAAAAAAAAACCTGAGTAGCATTTCCAATATCCCTTCAATATAAATCTTCGGTCTAGTTAAATAAATAGTAACTAGAATCTCTGAAGCAGCCTATTGTCCAAGATACACTCTATGGAGTGAAAGGTTTTCCCTTCTGAGAAACAGAGGTTGTCATTTATAATCCTTGCCCAGTTATGTATAAACATCTCTAGGAATTGAAGATTCGTTTTCTCCTTTTTGTAAAACTTATTCACCTCAACAAGTAAAAATAGATTGTTCATGTGGTTTTTTTTTTTTATGTTGTCAATGTCTATCAACTGGCTCTTTTGTTTGATCTTTGATTTTGGAAATTTTCAAAAGTACAAAAGCAACAGAATTCTATAATAAAACCCATCACCCAGCTTCAAGAATTATCAACCTATGGCTAATCTTGATTCATCTGTTCTCCCTTCCACTCCCCAGAAAATAACAGACTTTTTAAACATCCAGATAGTATATTTCTGTTTGCTTCTTTTTCACTATTAACTAATGGGGAAAGCATCTTCTGAGTGAGAATCCCATTTCTGTCCCTTGTTAACCTTCATGGTTTTAGCAGAATTATCTGATTTTCCTGAAACTTATCTGTAAAATGACTTGACTATATATAGGCCAGGGTGGTGGCTCCCGCCTGTAATCCTAGCACTCTGAGAGGCCAAGGCAGGTGGATTGCCTGAGCTCACAGGCAGCCTGAGCAAGAGCAAGACCTCGTCTCTAAAAATAGGCAAGCATTGTGGCGGTGCCTGTAGTCCCAGCTACTTGAGAAGCTGAGGCAAGGGAATTGCTTGAGCCCAAGAATTTGAGGTTGCCGTGAGCTGTGATGCCATATCACTCTACCAAGGGCAACAAAGGGAGACTCTGTCTCAAAGAGAATCAATCAATCAATCAAAAAAAGAATAAAATGACTTAATGGTAAAAATACTCTCCCTACAAAGTTGTCCTACAAACAGATGAAATAAAATATGATGCCAATCATGGTGTAGTACATGTCATTAAATCTCAATTTTCTTCTCCATCCACTTCTCTCTTTAAGTTAAAATTAGGATAGTATCCTGATCTAGCACAGTTTGTTTAAAAAAAATAAAATAAAATAAACTCTAAGATACTGGCTTCTTCTTGATATTGTGGCAGTAGTTCTGTGATTTATATTAAGGAGAAAGTAGAGAACCATATTGAATTTCTAGATAACACTTTCTCGTCAAGATAGAAAACTAAAAAAAAAAATGAAAAGAAAAAGAACAGTAGATATGGAAAGGGTATGTGTTTATAAAAGTGATTTCTCTCAAAGTGTGTAGTGTTCCACATAGTAATAAATGGAAAATAAACCACTGAAATTATCTTGTGGAGAATTTTTAAATGCGTGTCATGATTTAACAAATTTTCCTCTTGGCAAAAGAACATGCCATGGCAAATTTTCACTGACATTTAGTGTATTTTTAATAGATTCAAAGCTATCAGAAAGAATTCTAAGCCAAAACCCATTTGGTTACCTTTTCTCGGAGTGTCACAGTGAAGCCTAATGCTCATGGCGAGCATTCTCTGCACTTGTTCTCTGTCGAGTGATGTGCAGTGTTTCTCTCCACTTCCACTTCTGTCTTCCTTTGTCTAGATCAACACTTACTCTCGTCTAACTTCTCTTTTTTCCCACTGTCCCTAGCTTCTCAGAGATCACTGTGTCCTCTGTCCTAGTCTAGTTACCTGTTACCTACCCAGCTTGTGGAGAGAACATTATAGCAACTACAGATGAGGATCTAGCCTTTCACAGGTGAGGCCAGAGTAATCGCATGGGCGGCAGCATACTCTCAGGCCATGCTTCCTTCATCACCTTCCATGAAGCTCTTCCAGTTGAGGAGTTAGAGGACCTGGGACATTGGGAAAGGGGGTGGGAGGTGATGGTAAGCCAGAGATCACCTGGCTCACTTCGCATTTTTACTAAGAGGCAGCATGCCTAAGTATTAATTCTGCGCAACCTTTCTTTCTTATATAATATTGGAAGTAGTAATACCTTGCACTTATGTGAACTTTACAGCTTATAATGTACTTTTATACATACCTGATCCTCAGAAATACCTCATGCAAAGGTACAGCAGGCATTGTTCTCTCAGACTGAAAGTGAGGAGACTGAAGGTCTCTTAACCACAGAGAGGTTAAGCAATGTACTCCCCTAACATCACACTTTAGGTAAGTGGTGGGAACCAGGATTTCAGACTCCAAGACCCAATTTCTGTCTCCTGGATCATAATTTTAAAAGAAATGGCCATGACTGAGCATAGTAGCTCATATACCTGTAATCCCAGCATTTGGGGAGGCCAAGGTGTAAGGATTGCTTGAGGGTAGGTATTCAAGACCAGCATGGGCAACATAGCAACTCTGTCTCTACAAAAACTTAAAGAAGTTAAAATCAGTCAGGTGTGGTGCTACCTAATAGTTGTTCAGGCTACTCAAGAGGCTGAGGCAGGAGGACTGCTTGAGCCTAGGAATTCAAGGTTACAGTGAGGTATGATAGGGCCACTGCACTCCAGCCTGGGTAACAAACCAAGGCCCTATGAGGAAGGAAAGGAGGGAAGGAAAGTGGGAGAGATGGTGGGAGGGGAAAAGAGAAGAGAAGAGATGAGAGAAGAAAGAAGAGAAAAAAAAGAAAGAAAGAAATTGCCATATCCCATTGATCTCTAGAAAAGTAAAATCCATAAATTTTAATACTGACCACTATGGGACCTAAGCTTTTAGGGTTTTTTGCTGCTCAAAAAACAGAGAAGAAGCTCTAGAGTGTTTTCAGCAATGTGTTCTCATTCCCCCAATGCAAATACACACACACAGATGCACCCACACTTCCCTGCCAAGAATCCCTCCAGTCAAGCAACATTTTCTGGCCAAGTCAGCTGGTCCCTGTTTGGTGGACATTAGCCAGACAGATTCTGTATCATGAGTGTGCTGTGGGCGGGAGGAGGAATATATTTAATGCATGTTTATTTTCATGTGAGGGAAGAGTGGTGTAATGAAAGGGGATCACTGGTTTGGGAATCCTCAAATGTGACTTTGAATTCAGAATCAATCAGCAAATGAGGGACCTCAGTCAGGGAGCCCAGTTCCTTCCTCAGGGCCTTAATGTCTTCTTTTGTGAAACAAGAGAATTGGGCTGAGAGCTCTCACAGTTCTTTAATGTCACTTTGGACTAATCACAGAGCAGAATGGGCAAAGCTTAATGATCTGTTGAGCACTAAGCATCCTGCCCATTGCTCCCAGAAACTGCACATGTGCTGATCAGCATTATCCATCAAGAGAGATGGTAAAGTCATCATCATCAGCATCTGCAGGTTTATTGTCAGGTCCCTTATCTTTATTGCTTATAAGCAGTGAAAGTTGAATTAAAGACATTGTATATCCAGCTTATATATTAATGATTAAAATCCAGAGGAAAAGATTCCTCAGTCTTTAAATACACTATCTCAAAACTCTCTTCCTGTCTTTAACAAAAGTAAAAGCATTGGTTTTAAAGAGAGAGCACCTACGAAGTCCAAATCGGTCTAGCCCCTGTCCTAGCCAGGTCACTCTGCTATGAGATAGGCCCACTGCAGAGCTCAGGCTGCAGCTGCTCATGATGAAATCATGCATGTTGGTTCTGGTCTTTATATCCATTTCAAAACAAAAGGAACATTACAGGGATAATTATAAATAATTGAGATTATAAATTCTAGGTATGATACAAAGTATCTTTTAATGCCATTTTAGTTCTTATTTGGCAAACAAAACTTCTTGACTGGCCACCTAGACTTTCACAATAACATGTCCGGCGCATAGCTCAAGCTTTTTGTGTTTTTGCTGCCCAAGTCACAGAAAAGAGCCACTAGATCAGTGTTTTTTAACTTTTTTAATCTCATGGCCCGCTTGAACATGTAGTTAAACTTTTGCAGCACACTTAAATTGTTGCTCAAAAAAAAAAAAGAAAAAGTTAAAAAAAAGAATATACTTATTGTGCTTTGAACTTCTTTTGAAAATAATTTCATTAATCATCTATAAAAATTTTTGTGGCGTACCTAAGATCCTCTCCTAGCACACAGGTTAAAAATCACTGCTGTAGATTAAGAGACAACCAGTATTTTGAGCATTCCAACCTTTTCACGGTTTCTTTCCTTAGGGTGATTTTCTTCCCCAGTTTCTCTGAACTAGTTATTAGGGCCGTCTTAACGTCAAGCCTCTGCCCCCCATGGCAGCACCTCATTTTCCTGTATTTTAGCCTACACAGCTACTCCCCCAGGCCTCGCCACTTCCTCATTGATATTATAGTGCCAGCCATTGACATGCAGTTAAGATAACTGGGAGTTTAGTCCATCTGACACTATAATTAATAATAATTACTGTGGGTACTGTCAGTCACCTCTGCAACTCCAGGTCACCTTCTCTAGATCTGCCTGGTGCCGGGATGACATGATCGTTTTCCAGCTCATCTATTACAAATTTGCCTTCTTTGTTGATTAACTACATCTGCTAATTCTTCACTTTTCCTTCATCATGGTAAAGTATTTATGTCAATTTGTGGTAGCATGGACTAAGAAGAGTCCTTTATGGGATTTTCACTTTTCCCCTAAATTTAGTTACTAGTCATACTATGCACCTATTCTTACTTTTGGTAAGAATGCTATCCCGCAGCAAAGTACAGCTAAATAAGACTAAATTGACTTCATATAATATTTAGGGTAAAATTAAATTATAGAATTCCTATTCCAGCATTTGATATTTCAAATTCAGTGCAATTGTTTCTTTAAACTTTGTTTTTATTGGCACCTGTGGCTCAGTGAGCAGGGTGCCGGCCCCATATACCAAGGGTGGTGGGTTCAAACCCAGCCCCAGCCAAACTGCAACCAAAAAAATAGCCAGGCATTTTAGCAGGTGCCCATAGTCCAGCTACTCGGGAGGCTGAGGCAAGAGAATTGCCTAAGCTGAAGAGCTGGAAGTTGCTATGAGCTGTGACGCCACAGCACTCTACCAAGGGTGACAAAATAAAACTGTCTCTTAAAAAAAATTGTTTTTATTGTGTAAAATTTCAAATGTATATGGACATACAGAGAATAGTATAGTAAGCCCATATATCCTATCATTTAGCTTCAACAATTCTCAACACGTGGCCAATCTTGTTTCCTCTGTGCCCAACTCATGACTCTCTAGCACCCCTCCGCACTGCAACCTTGATAATGTAGAAGCAAAACCCAGATATTATATCGTTTCATTCATAGTATACCTAGACTTTGATGATTTAAGAATGCTGTCTTTCCATGATATATAGTATTTAATCTATATGCAAATTTAGTCCCATCACTCATTAGTGTGTAACTTTACATGCTTTTTTCCTTCTATGTAAGCAGGTAAATGTAAATACACATATAGTTATGTGTGTTCATACTTAATAAGAAGGAAGGGTAATACAAAACTGCCATTTTCACTTGTAAATAAATCATAGAAATCTTTCTCTGACAAAACAGAGATCTACTTCATTCTTTTTAACAGCTACAGAGTGTTATATCAGACATGTATTTGATTTTTTTAACTAATCCCCTTTGATAGGTTTGTAGATTTGTTTTTTCTCTTACATACAGAGCTGCATGAGAGTCACTATATATCAGCTTTGCATGCTGTGGATTTCGGTAGCATCAGTTTAGAAAAGGAATTGCAGGATCAGAAGTCTTTTGAGAAAAAATAGAACTTTTGTAAGAAGTTCTTGCTCCGTACTGGTAGCTTGCTCTGACCTGTTTCAGTTTAATTCTTAAGAAAAATCAGGAACAATATATTGATCGGAAAACCAAGTGTGTTAGAACTCTGGACAGGGAGGGCCTTTATGCATAATTGACATCTGTGAGACCTTGCAGAAGTAGAAGAAGCAATGAAAGAGCCTGTTGCCAGGCTACAAACTCCAGCAGAAGCAGAAGAGATGGGTGGACAGGCACGGGTGTCTGGCTGTGTGTAAAGGACAATATAATAACAGTAATAATCTTTCACATTTATTCGACACTGTACAGTTTACACTGGGCTTTACATCCGTTTTCTAATTTAAGCTGCACAATAACCTTGTATAAAAATCTGAACAGCCAAAAATATACCAGAGAATTTCTGTGGGTGGACATTCTGGATTCTAAAAAAACAAAAATGTGGGAATAGCGTTAGCCTACACTGGACAAGACTCACTGACTGAGCCAAAATGTTAAGTGAGACCAAGGAAGGTACTGAAGTAGACTAGATGGCCTCACCAGGCTGAGCGTGGACAGCTTCCATTAGCCACCTGCTGATTAGCATCTCCCCAAGAATGTGGAATGGATCAGAGCCGAGCTAGCTACGTCAGAGCCACCTGGAGAACCTGTGAATGTGCAGATTCCCTGGGCTTACCCTCCAGAGATTCTAACTCAGTGGGTTTGAAGTAGAGCCCAGAAATCAAGCATTTAAACAAGCTCCCCTAGTGATGATGATGTGCAACCAAGTTTGCAAACCCCTGTCCTGGAAGTCTCTGAGAACTGCAGCTGGAGAATTTTACCCTGTGGATCCACAGTCAAGTGGGATGAGAAAAAGATCAACCAATCTGGTTGAGTAGTCTAGTGAATAAGTGTTTTGACAAAGAGGGATCTTCCTATGAATGTAAATTTTTTAAGATTTTAAATACATACACACACACACACACACATATTTACAAAGTTCCACTCCAAAAGTTGTTTTACAGTATTCTGAATTGGGATTTGGGGCATGTGTTGCTATGGACAGAGTCTAGGCATGGAGAGGAACAAATCCTGAATTTAAAGCCAGAGGACCTTAGGTAGGGGCCCAGCTCAGTGACGTCCCAGGATATGACCTTAAACATACGATCTCATTTCTCTGAGCTTCACTTTCCTCTTTCTGAAAAATGGCTCTGACATTGCCATTTCTCTATTTCTGCTATCCGCTTTCATCCTTCTCTTATAGTCTTTTAGTCTGAGCTGGCACTCAGCCTATAATGGCATTTCTTTTCTCAATCTTTATGTTCCCAGATTGCTCACAGAAGCCAAGAATTTATAAGCTTTTATGCACATGTGTATGTTTGCAGGAATAATTATGACATATTTGGGAGACATATATAGGTGTACAAAATTCGGCTATTTACATGAGCTTTCTGCTTATTATTCTTATCTGGAAATTTTTGAAGTCTAATTTGTCTCTTTTCTATCATCTCTTTTTTTCTTCCCTAGAAAATGGATTTATGAACTTGCCTTCCAGCTAAGCACTTAAGTAACCTGCAAAAATGTTCACCAGCCTGTTTGTTCATATTCATACATGACCTTTCTTGCCACAACATTTTTACCTTTTTTACTGTTCTTGTTCCCTTGGCTTAACTCTGTAATCACCTTGGTTGTAAATATTGATGTTTACCCTTGAAGCTGAAATGTTATAAAGTAAAAAGTAGAAAAAAATGAAAATAAGAAGGCTAGGCTATCACGGAGATTGAGATTATAGACTTTTGTACATTTATAACCAAGTGGATATTTAATCCAATGAGAACAAAAATGGTCGGACTGGAGATTTCCCCTACTGAATGACTGGAAATGCACCATGTTAAAAATGATAACCACTGAACCCTTTTTCCATTCCTTTGTAGTGAAAACATTGTTCAACCCAGCTCCTGCCATTGCTGACCTGGATCCTCAGTTCTACACCCTCTCAGATGTGTTCTGCTGCAATGAAAGTGAGGTAAGGATGAATTGCTTTGGTCATTCTATGAGAATGTGAAGGACTTTTAGGCAAGTGGATAAAGCACAGAGGCAGAACTAACCACACCAATCTTATGACATGTGAATTCTTAGGCTCAGTGAGAACAGATTTTTCATTTTACTGGGATGTGTTACTGAGTCACCCCCATAATCTGGCATTTATCAAACCTCATTTATTTTAGTCTCTTCCCTGCCCTCACACTATTGGTCTTTTGTTTTCTTTTCTAATTATTTCATATTCTGTAGACTAATTAATAGCTGAGTTACCAGGTTTAGCAAATTAAAATATAGGATACCCAGTTAAATTTGAATTTGAGATAGATAATGAATAATATACCTAACATACTTATACTATAAAATTATTTATTGTTCATCTAAAGTCCAAACTTAACTAAGCTTCCTATTTTTTAATTTGGCAATCCTGATTAGTATACAACCCCTGGAGCATTTGCTACTTCCTACAATGATGGTCCTTTGACAGCATTGGTGAATAGATGAAGGTTCTCCATTGATGCCATGGAAAAGACCTTGCTGGCCACTCCATTAAAGGCACATCTCAGTCCATCTGAGTATCTTAATACATATCTCTGCACAAAATATCTATCAACATATTTTTATTGTACCACTCAAGCATTTTGGGGGATAAAATTCCAATATTTCTCTTTTTATGAGCCAGACAGCATTAGACCAGAGCTCTCTCCCATAATTATGACACAGGTGTACACATTGGTGAATATAACATGCAGAGAAACTAATTAATGAACTATAATAGGCCATTTTCCATTTGGTTCAAGGGATGAATGAAGATTTCTAGGATTTCTTGACCTACTTTCTTGATAATTTCACCTCTTAGAACATAGAGGAAATAAGAAAGAAGACTGCTACAGGAAACTAATTTTAACCACAATAATTATGCAATATTTCTGAGCAAACTACCATGTTAGGAAAAAGGAATTGTGAGAAATAGTGACCATTTCACAATAAGGGATTAGATCACTCTCAACTGCCACACTGTCTTAAATTTCCCTGTTGGTTACTTAAAGAGCACTCTATTCCTCAAATATTCATCACAGCTCAAATTAATAATTTCTTCTATCTTCTCCATTAAATTGCAAGTTCCATGAGGACAGAGACATCTTATTCATTATTCCATCCCCAGTGGCTATCTCTGTGTATATAGTTATCTATTGCTGCATAATAAATTACCCCCCAAATGTAGTGGCCTATGATAACAATAATTATTTATTGTTACTAGTGGTTTCTGTGCATCAGAAATTCAGATAGGGCACAACAAGGCTTGACTCTGCTTTGCAATGCCTGGGGCCTTCGTAGGAAGACTCAAAGGCTGAGGCCTAGAACCATCTGACGTCTTCTTCACTGACAAGCTTTACAGTTGATGCTGGCTATTGGCTTAGGGCTTAATGGGTCTGTTGGCTAGGATACTTGCACATGGCCTCTGCTTGTGACCTAGGTTCCTCACAACATGGTATCTAGGTTCCACGATCCAGCATCCCAAGAGAGAGCGCCAGGTGGAAGCTATGTTAGGTTTTATGACTTAGCTTCAGAAGTCACACAGCATCCCTTCTGCCCCTTTCTTTGGACTGAAGCAGGAAGGTCCACCCCACCTCCCAATAGAAGATTGTCATTTCACAGTGTAAAAATAGTATTTACTGTATGATGTAATACAGTTACCTTTGGAAAAGGTACATAGTTGGCACCTAGGAAATGCTTATTAAATAAGTGAATGCATGAACAAGTGGATAAGCTCTAGTCTTTAAGAAAATCAGTCTCAAAAACTTAATGGAAAAAAAAAAAAACATGAAAAACTTAATGTTGACCAGGCATGGTGGCTCACATCTGTAATCCTTGCACTCTGGAAGGCCGAAGTGGGTGGATTGCCTAAGCTCACAGATTCGAGACCAGCCTGAGCAAGAGGGAGAACCTGCCACTAAAAATAGCTGGGCATTGTGGTGGATGCCTATAGTGTCAGCTACTTGGGAGGCTCAGGCAAGAGAATTGCTTTAGCCCAAGAGTTTGAGGTTGCTGTGAGCTGTTATGCCACAGCATTCTACCAAGGGCAACAAAGTGAGACTCTGTGTCAAAAAAGAAGAAAAGAAAGAAAGAAAAGAAAAACTTAACGTTCTTATGGATGAATTCAAATCATGATAATAATGTAAATTAATACTTATGATACTCACTGTGTTCTAAATGCAAAGCATTGATAAATATAAAAAGAGACAATGAAAAATACTCACAAGCTCAAAAATAAGACAAATAACTCCATAGACCAAAATGGAACAGCCTCACAGTGCATGCAGCCCTTGATATGCTGTTCACCAGCCTCAGAAGTAGGCAGAGATGGTAGGAAATGTGCCTTGTATGGGTCATGGGCACTAGAGTGTGCCACCCATGGGAGACTGGAATAGAGCCCACTGTTAGAAACCATACATGCTGGGCTGGGGTCCCCTGCTGACGATAACAGGTAGAGGAATCTGCTACCCCTGCTGCCTGAGTCTACAACATAGTAAAGGCTCCCAAAATGAAGAGATAGGAGGATGGAAACAGCAGGAAATAAGCCAGGCCAACCACTGCTTAGGGACTGGATTGGCAATACCCCAATAACAGCAGAACAAGCACTCCATATTGCCAATATAACCTGACTCTGGTTTAGAGACCCTCATGTGCCTGGTGGATGCACCTTACAAATCCACCAGAAAGGCAGGGATAAGCCAGGTGGGAGCTGCAGTGGGAAGACGTTCCCATTCAGAGTGAGCAAAGTGAGCCTGCAAACAAGGAACATGATGCGACAGAATTTGCCCAACAAAATCCATAGTCTAAAGATGAATTCACCCAAGACGAAACTCAAATAATAAAACAATGAAAAAAGACTTTTAATAAGTATGACTGTGATCAGCATTCATTAATGAAGAAGAAATTATGAAAGAAAAACAAAACTGAAGAAACACTATATGAATATGAGGTATAACCAATTAGAAATCTTGAAAACACAAGCAGTCATTAAATTTTTAAAAAATCACTCATTGGAAAAATAAACATGAGATTGGTATGAAGAATTAGTAAATTGAAAGAGGGTCTTTACCAATTCACCTGAAGTTAGAAAACCCAAATGACCTCGAAAGGAGCACAGAAAGAAAAATACTTTTAGATATTAAAGGAAATTTTAGAGGAAGAAAGCTTGAGAGCCTTCACTGCCTCAAAGTGGCGTGAAAGAAGGAAATGGAAGGAACTGAAGAGAGTATCAATATTAGAGGAAAAACTGCTAGATGTTTTCTATATTTGAAAAAAGGCCTGGGCCCTCAGATCAAAATATTACAAAACTCATGCAAGATTAATATAACTCTGTACTTACATATATTTTAGTCTAACTGTATAAATTCGAAGATAAAGACAAAAAAAAAATTTTTTTTTTTTTTTTTGCAGTTTTTTTGGCCAGGGCTGGGTTTGAACCGCCACCTCTGGCATATGGGTCCAGCGCCCTACTCCTTTGAGCCACAGGCGCCGCCCTACAAAAATATTTTTTAAAAGCCAGAGGAAAAAAGACAGATTCCATATAAATGACAAGAATACCCAGCACTTCATTGCTTATAAAAGAGGGAAATGTATAAAACCCAAGTGTCCACTAAAAGGAAAATAGATTTTATTTAAACTCTAGTGTATCTGCAGTATGGCCTTTTATAAGGAAAGAAAGAGAGATACTTATAGGAACATGAAATACATAATGTTAAGAGAAAAAGCACATTGCTTAATAATATAGATGGAAGGTATCGTTTAATTTATTTCAAGAAAAATATCTGAAGCAAATAAGGTAAAATGTTAAGACTTAGTAAAGGTGGATGGTTGGTATCTGGTTGTTTGTTGCATTTGCTTACATTAACGATTTTTATAGTAAAGAATATCTTTAGGCTGGACGCAGTGGCTCACACCTATAATCCTAGCACTCTGGGAGGCCAAGGCAGGTGGATTGCTTGAGCTCAGGAGTTTGAAAGCAGCCTGAGCATGAGTGAGACCCGTCTCTACTAAAAACAGAAAAATTAGCTGGGCATTGTGGCACATGCCTGTAGTCCCAACTACTCTGGAGGCTGAGGCATGAGGATCATTTGAACCCAAGAGTTTAAGGTTGCTGTAAGCCATGATGATGCCAAGGCACTCAACCCCAGGGCAACAGTGAGATTTTGTCTTAAAAAAAAAAAAAAAAAAAAGCTCGGCGCCTGTGGCTCAAGCAGCTAAGGCGCCAGCCACATACATCTGAGCTGGCGGGTTCAAATCCAGTCGGGGCCTGCCAAACAATAATGGCGGCTGCAACCAAAAAATAGCTAGGCATTGTGGTGGGTTCCTGTAGTCCCAGCTACTTGGGAGGCTGAGGCAGGAGAATCATTTGAGCCCAGAAGTTGGAGGTTGCTGTGAGCTGTGATGCCATAGCACTCTACCCAGGGTGACAGCTTGAGGCTCTGTCTCAAGAAGAAAATAATAATAATAATATTTTTAAAAGGTTTTTAGAAGACTCAGTGTTTCTGAAAAATAGACCATCCAACTCAACAAACATAAGTGATCCCAGTAATGAAGATCAATGCAAAACTTATTTAAAAAAAAAAAAAAAAAAAAGTGTGGCCGCACAGTATAACCAGTTCAGACTGATAGGGTCTATGCAAAAGATGGTAAGAAGGGCATGTGGTCAGGGTTGCGAAACTTGTGCATTCTGGGAAAGCAGAAGCCTGGAGTGAGTAGGCACTTGTAGTATGATTTATACACAACAGAAAGGGTTAACTTCAAGGACAAACACAAGGAGGCCTAGAACCATTCTTAGGAAGACATAGCATATGATTAAAGTGTCATGCAGAAAAGACAAAATTTAGCTATACATTTTTTGATCAAAAAGTATCATATAATTTTTCTAAACAGTGATTTTTAAACTGCCTATCTCAGAACCACAGAGGTTAACAGAGATGCAGGAGGTTCCTGGGAGTCAAGAGAGCAGAGTTGGAGCCCTTCTCCAGCAAAAGACCTTTTTTTTTGCAGTTTTTGGCCGGGGCTGGGTTTGAACCCACCACCTCCAGCATAGGGGGCTGGTGCCCTACTCCTTTGAGCCACAGGCACCACCTCAGCAAAAGACCTTTTTATATATTCTGGGAGAGAAATACTGATTCTGTTGAGCCTCCCCTCATTTTACAAATTGTGAATTGGAGAAGGCATAGAAGTCTCCTGAATGCCAGTACATTGCTTTTTCTGCTACATGACAATGCCTCTCCTATACTGCTTCCATTTTCTCTGTCAAAAACAAAGGAAATGAGTAGCCTGCAACCATGGAAAGCTACAACTATCAATAGTAATATGAGAAAGGCCGTGTAGCCAAAGAGAGGCCTGGGAGAATTAGGTGCTGAAATTTATAGGTGCAATTTATACCAAAATCATTGGCAATGGCCCTGTCCTTCCTCCTCCACAATGTTCTTTTCTTTCTTTTGTAGAATTCTCTTTGTTTCCCCCTAACTCTTCATTATGAAAATTATAATATGTACAGGACAGTTGAAAAAACAATACAGTGAACACTACTTTCTCCTAAATAGTTAACTTTTTGTTATATTTGCTTCTCTCCTTCCCTGTAGGTATTTTTTTTGTTTTTGTTGAAAACTAAGGAAAAGCAAATACATTTTGTTTTTGTTAAGAGTAAACTACAGACAGTACGATACCTCACCCCTAAGTACTTCGGGGTACATCTCCTAGGAGGAACCACAATACCATTGTCATCACACCTAAGAAGATTGTCAGTAATTCCGTAGTATCATCTGATATCCAAGCCATGTTCAGATTTCCCCAGTTGCCCCACGAACGTCTTTAATAGCGAGCTTTCATTGTCATTGTTATTGCTGTGTTTTACTTCTTTTCCTGTGCCAATATCCATCAGGATTCCCATTGGTTTGGTTCTTAAAAGAACCAAAAAGAAATGGGAGACATTTTCCAAAAAATAAATACAATCTTAAAGTGCATCCAGGTTACTTATTTTCATTGCTGTGTCTTTTCCCTTTTGTGTGCTTCAGGCTGAGATTTTAACCGGCCTCATGGTGGGCAGTGCTGCGGATGCTGGAGAGGCTGCATCAGTGCTTCTGGAAAGGGGCTGCCAGGTGGTAATCATCACCTTAGGAGCTGAAGGATGTGTGATGCTCTCACAGACAGAACCTGTCCCCAAGCACATTCCCACAGAGAAAGTCAAGGCTGTGGATACCACGGTAGGGTTTAAAATTTAAGAATCATTTTTAAGCCCTTGAAAATTATTATTTAGTAACCTGATTAGACATTGCACCTAAATATTTGGATGAGATAAAGGCCTATGTCACAGAGGTGTCCAACCTTTTTTCTTTGCCATACATTGAAAGAATAAGAGTTGTCTTTGGCCATACATTAAATACGCAAACACTAACTTAAGCTAAGGAGCAGGCTTGGCACCTGTAGCTAGGGTGCCAGCCACATACACTGGGGCTGGCGGGTTCAAACTCAGCCCAGGCCTGCCAAACAACAATGACAACTACAACAACAACAACAACAAAAATAGCTGGGTGTTGTGGTGGGCACCTGTAGTCCCAGCTACTTGAGAGGTTGAGGCAAGAGAATCGCTTAAGCCCAAGAGTTTGAGATTGCTGTGTGCTGTGACACCATGGCCCCCTATTGAGGGCGACATAGTGAAACTCTGTCTCAAAAAAAAAAAAAAAAAGCTAAGGAGGAAAGAAAAGGTCTGTGCATACTTTTCACAACATCCACCACAGATAAGCAAAACAGTTCTTAAATAATCTGCATGTGGCCTATAGGCTGTGGGGTGAACACTCCTGATCTGAGGTGATATGTTAGAAGAGAACAGACAATCAGGCAAGAGGACTGTATCTTAATCCCTCTCTAACTCACTATGGGACTTTACACAAGGAATTTAACTTCTGTGAGCCTCAGTTTCCTCATCCATAAAATCAGAATATTAGTAAATTGTACCTGTTCTGCTTATGTTTATTCATTTATTCATTCTTTTAATAAATAGGTATTTATTGAATGTGTGCAAGTCATATGCTAGGTGCTAGGGAGATAATAATGAAGAAGACAAGGTCTCTGCCTTTATGGGGCTTAGATTCCAGGGGTCCTCAAACTACGGCCCGCAGGCCCATGAGGCGGTGTGATTGTATTTGTTCCCGTTTTTGTTTTTTTTTTTACTTCAAAATAAGATATGTGCAGTGTGCACAGGAATTTGTTCATAGGTTTTTTTTTAAACTATACTCCAGCCCTCCAACGGTCTGAGGGACAGTGAAGTCCCCTGTTTAAAAAGTTTGAGTGTGGGGAAAGGGCCAAGGAAGGGGAAGGGAGGGGGGAGGTTTTGGTGAAGGGAGGGTAATGGGTGGGGCCACATCTATGGTGCATCTTAGAATGGGTACAGGTGATTGCAGCTATGATTTAACAATAAAAAAAAAAAAAAAGAAAAAGTTTGAGGATGCCTGAAAAAAAAGAAAAAACTAGCAGATACCACCTTATTCAAGTGAAGAAAGTTAACATCATCAGTAAAGAAACAAACCAAAATTATGTTTTTCCTGATGAGATGCACTAAAAAGGATGCACAACTACATCTCTACGGCATTGAAAATGCATACCCACAATCCCAGCATGAGAAAACATTCTTACATATCCATAATGAAGACCCTTCTACAAAGCATGGGTCAGATCTTTTCAAAAGTATCAAAATTGTGAAAGAACAAGACAGAGAACTATCTCAGACTGGAAGAGTTAAGGAGACAAGGCAACTAAATATAATGTGGGGTCTTGGATTGGATTCTAGACCAGACAAAAAAGACATTACTAGGAAAACTGGCAACACTCAAACAGATATAGAAATTAGTTAGAATTATATCAAACTTTATTTCGGGGCTTTGACTATTGTACTATGGTTATATAACAAGCTAACGTGAGCACACAATGAGTGATGGGTTTATGAGAACCCTATTTTCTAAAATGTCTCTGTAACTCTAAAATGAGTTAAAAATAAAAAGCTAAAAACCAAATCAAGCAGTAGCATATATCCCACCTTTTGAGTAGGAAAGTAGTTCTTTCTTACTTGCCATCTTCAAGTTAACCAGAGAATCTACTATACACTAATATAGGAAGTTTCAAAAATAAACAGGTATAATCTAGGAAATTAAAATTTTTCAAGCAGAGGAATATATTTTCAAAACAAATGTCCCATTTCTTCCATCACTAAAAGAAAGAGACAGTAACTCAAGTCCCAGAAAGAAGGAAAGAAATTAGAATGTCAGAACTGGGAAAAGTCTCCTTGCACCCTCTCACAAGGGATGAACGCTATATATTTATAGGTTATAAGAGACACCAATTATACAGCATAGGCTGAAATTTGGTCTATTATTCTCATGCTATTTTTTACTTCACCATATACCAAAGATAGAAAAAGGTCCCACAGACAAATTTTCCATCTCTGCCTCCATGCAACCCAACCTAAGCTACCAAGTTGGATGCTTCTACAAAACACAGGCAGCCGGAATCCTAAACCTGGAAAGGATTAAGAATTAGAGAATTATCACCTAAATGCCACTAAAAGTTGCACAACCTAAAAGCACTAATTTTGACCACCACAGGACAATAAATTATTCTGCTATTAACAGAATAGGATAGCCTGAACTAAAAATGTTTACTTATTCGGGCTAGAATACAACTTCAGCAACTCTTAAAATCCATCCTATCATTTATGACAGACATTTAACTTCTCCGCTTCAGTGTCCTCATTAACTCTAACAAGATACCTACCTGAGTCAACTCACAAAATTCAATGCTTTCTCCATAACTATTACTAATTATGCAGCTACTGTATGGCAGGTACTGTGCTAGGTAAAAGAACATGGCAGTGAAAATATTATTCTTTTAATTAACAAATTAATTTTAAGATTTGAAATAGAAATATTGACATAATATTTAATACTGTATCTTTCTTATACTATTTTATAACTTTAATTTATAATTCTCATTTGATGTTTTAGTTTGAGATACTAGATTTTCCTTCTTTTCCGCCTCCTTATTGCCCCAGGGCTATCTGCAGCTACTCACCACCTTACATTTTATACATTTTGCAATGCTGACATTTCTCTCATACATCATGATTCTACGATATCCTCATGCCACTGTACATGCTGTTGTTCCCTGTACCTAAAATACTCACCCTGTCATTTCTTTGGCTAATTGGTCAAATTTGTATTCTTTCTTCAGAACAAATCTCAGATATTACTTCCTCTTTGAAATCTTCAGAACATGCTCATACACTGTTAAAACTCCCTTTTGGGTTATTCCAAGAGCATGTGCATACTAACCATAGCATGTAACACTTATAAATCCATACTATGTTTATAATTTATCTGCTTCTAATACAAGACTCTGAATTCATTAAGGATAAAGATAGCTTTATCCAACTCAGGGTTCTCAGAACTTTTTTCTTTTTTTTTTTTTTTTTTTTGAGACAAAGTTTTACTCTGTCGCCCTGGGTAGAGTACCGTGGCCTCATAGCTCCAGCAACCTTAAAACTTGTGGGCTCAAGAGACACTCTTGCCTCAGCCTCCCAAGTAGCTGGAACTACAGGCACCAGTCACAATACTCAGCTAGTTTTCTTATTATTTTAGTAAAGACAGGGTTTCGCTCTTGCTCAGGCTAGTCTGGAACTCCTGAGCTCAGGTGCCCTACCCACCTTCCAGAATGCTACTAGGCTTATAGGTATAAGTTACCACACCAGGCTGGGTCCCCAGAACTTAACAGAATGCCTAAGAAATAGCAGATGCTCAAGAAATAATTATTGGGTTGAACTTCATATTGTAATATACTTGATCTATAAGAAACATTAATATTGAATGAAAAATATATTTCTGTTTAAAAGGTAGCAACAACTAACTATATTTCATAAATTTAAACTTTTTTCAAGCATAAAAGTTATATTAATAGAATAAGAACCTATGCTGACAATTAAATATACATAGAAGAAAATTAATATATAAATTATACATTAAAAAATCTGCTGAGAAAAATTTAGTTTCATCATCGCATTCTGTCCCCTTATCTCTAACAATTGAGTTGTAGCAGATCCCTTCAGTTCTTTCAAGTTCTTTGATTGTCAGAGCATAGCTGAAAACATCAATATTCATTTGAGACTTCCATTTACCTATATTAAAACTTTCCGTAAGCTGTCCCTTCACTATCACATCTTTGCTAGCATTACATTTTTAGTTACTTGCAGCTTGCTATTATGACACGTGATACCTTAGAAACTCATTTTGTAAATAGATTATGTCATAATGTATATGGAAAAATAGTGAACAGTTTAAAACAGCACCTTTAATCTAAGTGTTTCTATTTATTTTGAATTGAAAGGCAATATTGGGGGTGGAGACAAGATGGCGGACTGAAGCCAGCTTTTCACAGAGGCTCCCGTCTAGAAGGAGAGTTAAAGGATGGAAATTTAGTAAGTAACCAGGAGGATTCGACCTATACCAGGAGAGAAGGTTGGAGATCGCACATCAACACCACTGAGGCGAGCTGAGACCACAAGGACGCAAACAAAAGGTACAAAATCCATCACCAAGCGGACGGGAGTCTCCCCTCCCCCCACGAGTCCGGCTTAAG
>CAUYPK010021628.1:0-39190 GCA_963574355.1 Loris lydekkerianus
TGATATCTCAAAGTAGTTTTGATTTGCATTTCTCTGATGATTAAGGATGATGAGCATTTTTTCATGTGTTTGTAGATTTTGCATCTGTCTTCTTTAGAGAAGTTTCTCTTTAAGTCCCTTGCCCACCCTGAAATGGGGTCATGTGTTCTTTTCTTGCTAATAAATTAGAGATCTCTGTGGATTCTGGTTATTAGACCTTTATCAGAGGTATAACCTGCAAATATTTTCTCTCATTCTGAGGGCTGTCTGCTTGCTTTACTCACTATGTTCTTGGCTGTGCAGAAGCTTTTTAGTTTCATCAGGTCCTAGTAGTGTATTTTTGATACTACTTCAGTTGCCTGGGGAGTCCTCTTCACAAAATATTCACCCAGGCCGATTCCTTCAAGAGTTTTCCTGAATTTTCTTCAAGTATTTTTATTGTTTCATGTCTTAGGTTTAAATCTTTTATCCAGTGAGAGTCTATCTTAGTTAATGGCGAAAGGTATATTTTCTTTTACTGGCTTTGAGTGTGATTTTTCCCTTTCTTTTTCTATTTTCTTGAAATATGAGATTAATTTGGGATCTTTCCATGTTTCTGATGTGGGCATTTAAGGCTTTGAATTTCCCATAAGAATGCTTTTGTTGAGTCCCTTAGATTTTGATAGCTGTGTTCCCTTTGTCCTTGGATCAAGGAATTTTTTATTTCCCTCTTAATTTTATTATTGACCCAACAATTATTCAGCCATAGTTGTTTAATTTCCACTGTTTTGTTTAGATTTTCTTTGTTTCTTTTGGAATTTATTTCTAGTTTTATTCAACTGTGATCTAAGAAGACACATGATATGATTTCTAGATATATTTTTTAATTTGTTGAGACTTGTTTTGTAGCCTAAGATATGATCAATCTTAGAGAATAATGTATATTCAGTAGTTTTAGGGAAGCACATTCTATAAATGTTAGGTTTATTTGATCTAGAGTATCTTTTATGGATAAACGTTTGTTCCTTTATTTTCTGCTTTATTTTCTGCTTTGTTGCTATGTCAGTGGAGTGTTGACATCCCTAAGAATTATGACCCTACTTTTTTTCTTTTTGCTTAAATCTGGTAAATTTTCTTTATGAATACTTTTAGAATTGTCGTTTGTTGAATTGTTCCCTTTACCATCATATAATGATAATCTTTCTCTATTTCCCTATTGTTTATATAAAGTCAATTCTATCGTTTTTTTGTTTGTTTGTTTGTTTGTTTTTTGTAGAGACAAAGTCTTACTTTGTCGCCCTTGGTAGAGTGCTTGTGTGTCATAGCTACCATTTACCTCCTGGTCTTAGGTGATTCTCTTGCCTGAGTAGCCAGGACTACAAACGCCCACCACAACACCTGGTTATTTTTTTGTTGCAGTTTGGCGGGGGCTGGGTTTGAACCCGCCACCCTCCGTATATGGGGCAGGCGCCTTACCCACTGAGCCACACATGCTGTCCAAAGTCAATTCTATCTTACCATGAGAATGGCTAAGATTTCTGTTTGCATGGAATATTATTTTTATCTCTTCACTTTGGAGTCTTATGTGAGAGTCCTTATAAGTTAGATGTGTTTCCTGTAGAACAAAATATACTTACTCAGTGGAGATGCTATGTTCTGCCCAGTGTCTTTACTTAGGTCTATGCTGACAAGAAGTGATTTTGAGAGGGATGGCAGCCTGATGGCTTTTTCTCAAGAAGCTCCTAGATCATTTGGCAACTTTTGGACTCATAAAAGTAGAAAGGCCCCTCTAGCAGTGCAGGAGTTTACGTGCCATGGAGTGAAGGAAGTGAAAATGATTCTCTTAGCATTTTGGTTGGGCTCAGACCTTCTTATGGATTGATCTCTGCCAATATCATGTTCTTTTTGTTTTGTTTACTTTCTTTCTGTGAATCTCTTGTAGGTTCTGGCACTTTTCCCTAAGAATTACACCTAATTTCTGTTTGTTTCGTGTAAAATCGTTTATTCTTTCTGAGATGTTTTGGCAGCTTATGTTACTTGATCACCTATCTTCCAGAGAATTTCTCTTAGTGTTTCTTGACCATTCCCTCTTGTTTTTGAAATGTTTGACTTGCTAATATTATTCTTCATAAAAAATTTACTCAAGTGTCAATAAAACTGCTATTTTATCTGTTAGTGTAAAGTAGAATAATTAATTTTGGGGTGGCACCTATAGCTCAAAGGAGTTGGTACCAGCCTCATATACTGGAGGTGGTGCATTCAAACCCAGCCATGGCCATAAACTGCAAAAAAATAAAAATAAATAAATAAAATAGATAAATAATAATAATAAATAAAGAAAAATTTAGTTTTGAATCTGAAACTGACGTCATTCACAAAGAATTGTTAGTGTTGTTTATTATACTCTAATTTTTTTTCTTTTTCTTTCTTTTTTTTTTTTTTTGCCAGAGCTGGGTTTGAACCCACCACCTTGGGCATATGGGGCTGGCACCCTACTCCTTTGAGCCACAAGCGCTGCCCCATAATGTTATAATTTTGACAGTTGGTTTGAAAAAGTAGTTATTGTGTGAACTTGTAGAGAAGTGAAACTATGAATAACTTTAGTATTGCTCTCAATGAAGTTTTTGATTCAGAGTTTTATTCAAAGGTTAGTTTTTGCTTAGAAAAGGAAATGTAGATTGATTTTTATTACTAAATTATTTGCATGCTTTTCTGTTGTAAGTAGAAAAGATAGGAGGAAAGTCTCCATGTATATTATGTTAAGTGCAAGAATAGAGTTTTATAGTATTAGAAGCCAGCCTGGGCCTGCTAAACAACAATGACAACTACAACCAATGTGGTAGGTGCCTGTAGTCCCAGCTACTCGGGAGGCAGTTTTTATATACAGTTCTTCCATCTGTTACGCAAAGATTCTACAGAATTTTATAAATGTAAAGTGCTTGTTCATTTTAGCTGGAGGACAGAAGGAGTGTTCAGAAACAAATGAAGACTCTTCAGAAGAAGCAAGCTCAAATTGTGAAAGAAAAAGTTCACTTGCAGAGTGAACACAGCAAGGCTTTCTTGGCAAGAAGCAAACTAGAGTCTCTTTGCAGGGAACTTCAGCGTCACAATAAGTTGTTAAAGGTTAGTTGGTTTATTTTCCTGTTTCTCAGGAGATAGTTATAATCACTGTTTATATCACTGCTTGAAATAAATTCTTGTGCTGCTTGGCTTTAATGGAAATTAATTATAATAAGGGCCACTGGTTGATAACTCCCAGGTATACTCATGCTGGTAGATCAAGTTCCTAGGCAGAACACTTCGTTCTTGGGAACTAAGATAATCGTGTTTGTTGTGTTTTTTTGTTTTTTTACTTGAGCTATTATTGCACATGAGGTTATTGTAAATTTAAGACTTACTTTTTCTATGTAAGTTTTTTGTTTATTTTTGGATTCAATGACAAGCTCCTTAATTGCATTTGATCATAGGAAATATATATGACATATTTATGGTCATCTTTCTCTTGCTTAGAAAGCTTAAAAGTTGCTACATTTTGCTCATCCTTGATGTAGTTGATTAACTTGTCTTTGGTAAAGAAGGAAAAGCTTGGCTGAAATGAAAAAATGTAGCAATAAATTTGAGTTAACCTTAGTCTAAGAGGGAAAAGCAAGTTGCCAAACTCTATTATGTATGTTAATTGGATAGAATGCTAAACTGTCCTTAGTCCATTTTTGTCTATTTAGTTGCTGAATTAGAATAGTACTTACAGCTGTGATGATTGAAATAGAGGTATCAACATTTGTATCAATAGGTGAAAGAGGAAAAAACAGACCTTAGAAAGGAATCTGCCAGGTACCAGGGGAACTCTGGGATTTCGGGGCAGTATATAGTTGGAGAATTAATTTGATGGTCTTGAATCTCTGACTACCCTCATCATACAAAGTTAAAATACAGGACACCTTATGAAATGGGTCCTTACTTGATATGAGGGTTTTCAATTTGTTTTTGCTTTTGAAATGTGTATTTAAATGTAGTAAAAGCAGGTAGTGTTGTTTTTCTTAGCATGTTAACATTTTGACTGGACTGTTAACTAGGTAAATGTTTTTCTGCACCTGGTATGTTAACAAAACTTTGGAAATAAGATTTCTAAAATAATGAGTTCCATTCATACCTTGTTCCCTAGAAAATGAAAGTGTGACTCAGAAAGTAAACTACAAGATCTATAAGCTGATATATGATGAGAATCTAACTGGTGACAAGGATATTTAGGAAAATAAGGTGGAAGAAACTGACAATGTAGGAAAACATCTTACTTGCATTTTAGTTTAATAAATATCTAGATAGATAGCACTTATTTTATAGCAGACCAGTTTACTTTTCTTTGATTATATACTTAGCAAAAGCTGCTTGATTTTAAAAGAGCTAACAATTTTAGGACAGCAGTAAGTGAACCAACCTTGTAGAACATTCTTTTTTAAGTTTTGTTTATAGTTCTTTATTATTAACAAATTATTTTGGATAATAGGAAGAACATCTGCAGCAGGCAAAGAAGGAGGAAGAAAATCGTAAAGAAGCTACTGCACAATTCCAAATCACTTTAAATGAAGTTCAGGCTCAGCTGGAACAACAGGACATACAAAATGTCAAACTTCAACAAGAGAACATTGAACTAGGAGAGAAGCTAAAGAAGCTTATTGAACAGTATGCACTGAGGGAAGAGGTAACCACATTTGGTTCTTTATAGATAGTTTCTTAACTTTTCTTGAGCTTCACTCTGGTTCCATGCCATAGCTCCCTGAGTAGGGCACCAGGCACATATGCTGAGCTGGCGGGCCTGGGCCTGCTAAACAACAATGACAACTACAAACAAAAAATATCCAGGCATTGTCATGGGTGCCTGTAGTCTCAGCTACTCAGGAGGCTGAGGCAAGAGAATCACTTCAGCCTAACAGTTTGAGGTTGCTGTGAGCAGAGACGCCATAGCACTCTACCAAGGGTGACATAGTGAGACTCTGTCTCAAAAAAAAAAAAAAAGAAAAAAGAAGAGCTTCACTAATAACTACTAAAGTAAAAATGTCACAGGACAATATTTTAGAACTTTTGTATATGCACAGCAGAAATTAAGTAGCTGTTAGAAACACCTGTAGTAACTATTTGAAGAGAAATACTAATTGGGATCATCACTTGACCAAGGGTTCAATAAATTTGAATAAATGAGGTGATTTCTAAGAGATATGGTACTTTTCTCCCATGTTATGCTCAAAAACTGCAATTGTAGCATGCAGACTTTTTCTTTCATCCAAGCAGTTTGGCCCCTAAAACCTCTATATCTGAGATTTCTAGGTTAATTTGTACTATGTATATTACGTTAAGTACAAAAATAGGAGGTTATACTATTTTATACTATTAGAATTGACTAATAACTCTTCATATAACTGTATTGGTGGCTTCAGACCCAATGAAGTAAAGAATTTGTTGGAAGGATACATAGATTCTGAACCTGGTTGATGCTGCTATTTGATGCTGAACTACTCTAGCCATTGGGGGGTGTCTAAAATAAAAGCAGATAAGAGATAGCCTGCTTATTTGAGGTGTGTCACTTAACTTCACCAATTACTTACTTTTATTTGTAGTAACGCTTGTTTTATTTATTGTTAAACAAATCTAATATATCATTATTTCATTCATTACCAAAGCATAACCACATACTATATTTAAACCTAAATTTTAATAGTCATTATGTAATCAGATATTTTGTCACTGTTCCAGATTCTATTTCCTTTTATTCTGAGGATTTAAACTGATATCATAATAAAGTATGTACATTTCATTGTCACATTACATTCCAAGTCCTCGTATACTTCTGTTTTTCCTCCCTTCTTTGTATTTATTAAAAAAAAAAAAAATTGTAGGCCTATTAAATTTGTTCTGTTAAGTTCTTAATTTTATAAAAAGATTTTTGCTACTAGAGAAGTAGCAAATACTGAAAATTTAAATATTCAAGTTATATTACTTGTGGGCTTTTTTTTTTTTAATTAAATCATACCTGTGTACATTGATATGATCATGGGGTATCATACACTGGCTTCATAGACTGTTTGACACATTTTCATCACACTGGTTAACATAGCTTTCCTGGCATTTTTTTTTTTAGTTATTGTGCTAAGACATTTACATTCTACATTTACTAAGTTTCACATATACCCTTAAAGGATGCACTGCAGGTGTAATCCCACCTATCCCTCTCTCTCTACCCTCCTTCTCCCTTCCTCCCCTCCCCTTTCCCCTACCCCCATTCTTAGGTTGTAACTGGGTTATAGCTTTCATGTGAAATCCCTAAATTAGTTTCATAGTAATGCTACCTTATAATTATACCTCCCAAGGAGCTTTTTAACATTATGCTGTTTCCATCACTATCTGTTTATACTATCTTTCCCTCAAAAAGCTGCTGTTATTCTTGATAGATTTGTGTGTTAATCATCCTACTCAAGACATACTTGGCTTGTACACCACAATTACAGCCATAAAATGTTCTGTATGTGTGCATTTACTGTTTCTAGTGAGTCATATACCTTTAGGTGATTTCTTATTGTTCATTAAAGTTCTTTTCTATCAAATTGGAGAGCTTCTTTCATTACTTCTTGTAGGACAAGTCTGTTTGGGAAAGTCTTTATTTCCTCTTCATGTTTGGAAGAATTTTTAGAGGGCATAATATTCTAGGGTTATTTTTTTCTTCAACACTGTGAATATTTCATGTTACTCTTCCCTGACCTATAATGTTTCCACTGAGACGTCTGCTGCCAAACTTTTTGGTGCTCCTTAATATATGTTATTTTTTATTTTTTCTTGCTTTCTTTGGGGGTTCTTCCTTTGTCTATGACTTTTGGGAGCTTGATTATTAAATGGCATGAGGTAGCCCTCTTTACATTAATCTTCTTGGTGTTCTGTGACCTTCTTGTACCTGTGCACTGACATCTTTCTTTAGGCCTGGGTAGTTTTCTGTTATTATTTCTTTGAATACATTTTTTTGCACTAAACTCTCACTCTACCCTCTCTTTAAGGCCAGTAACTCCTAGATTTACCCTTTGAGATTTTCTAGACCCTGTTGGTATGCTTCCTTCTTATTTATTCACTTTACTTTTTTTTCTTCTGACTGTAGACTTGTATATTCAAACAGCCTGTCATCAGGCCCACTAACTCACTCTTTTACTGGGTCAGTCCCTCTGTCAAGAGACTGATGCATTTCTCAGTTTGTCTATTGAATCCTTAAGCTCCAGAATTTCTACTTTATTTTGTTTTATTATTTCAATCTCTTCATTAAATCTCTCTGATAGACTTCTGAATTCCTTCTCTGTGCTGTCTTGAAGTTCCCTGAGCTTCTTCAGGACAGCTATTTTTAATCTTTTTTTCTGAAAGGCCACCTACCTCCATCACTCTGGGATGTGTCACTGGCACCTTACTCAGTTCCTTTGGTGGGAGCATGTGTTCCTGGATGTTTATATGCTCCTGGACATTCTTCCATATTTGGACATTGAACATTTAGACCCTTATTTTAATCTTCACAGTCTGAGCTTGTTTGAACCCACCATTCTTGAGAAAGCTTCCAAGATACTCAAATGGAATCATGTGTTGTAGTCTATGTCTCTGGTCCCTGCAGGTATATCAGCCCTGGGCATGCCCCGAGTTCTGTAATGTTGTAATTCCCACAGACTCCTGGTTAGGCTACCTGAGTTGACCTTGAGAGTAGTTCTCTCCCCTTTGATACTCAAGATAATAGAAAAATAAAGATCCCTAATTACAAACTTACATTCTCCATTTGAGAAAGTAATAGATTTCCTCTAGTATCTAAAATAGACCTTTCAGAGCAATAAGCACTGGAAAGTTCTTATTCCAAGTACAAGAGTTAGGTATTTTTGTGATTTGTCTCTCTCTCTCTCTTCTTGTAATTTAGCCTTTGGAAATGGACTGGCCTAAGCCTTGCTGAACCATTCACCCAGTAACAATCTTATTAAGAAGGAAGGTCCTAGCTGAAGAGAGTCTTAACTTGAAAAAATGGCACACAAAACATATATGACATTATCCAAGGATACTGTTCACCTGTGCACAGACCCCACCAAAATATTGTTTGCAGAAGAAAATTGGTTCCTCTTCTTTTCCTGTATATATATGACTCATTTTTGTTGGAGGCGTGTCTGGCCAATAGCCGCACTCACAGCAGCCACCTTGCCTGATAAGATGCTTCCCATGGCAACCCTGGGAGACACACGCGGAGTAACCTAGATGTCCTCCCTGTGCCTGCTCCAGAGATTACATACATCACAGCATTCTTCGTGGTGTGATTTGTGGCTTCTATATTTATAATCATATGCAAATTCTCTTTATCTCTGCTACATTTCCTATTAACACCCCCTGCTTTCTTTTCTAAGTTTTATTTTAACCACTTGGAGTACGATTGGCATGAAGAAAGCTGTATATATTTAAGGTATACAACTTGATGAGTCTGCAGATGAATAACCCTGTGAGATCAGTGCCACAACAGGGCCATACATTCATCCATCATCTCCAAACACTTCATTTTCTTCTAAACACTTCATTTTTTGTATTTAAAAAATGTTAATTTTTTTTTCTTTTGTGATTAGAGTACTTAAGGTGAGATCTACCCCTTTAGCAATCACTAAAATATACAATACAGCACTATTAAAACTGTATGCCCCATGGAGCACAGTGGGTTTCCAGAACTTACTCAACTTCCATAAGTGCAACTTTGTGCCCTGTGGTCAGCAGCTTCCCAAATCCACCATTCTGCTCGTTCATTCTGAGTCTGTCTGTTCTAGAAGAAGCAGTGGCATCACTCAGGAGTTGTCTTTCCGTCCAGCTCACTTTACTTAGCACAGTGTCCTTCAGGTCTGTCCATGTTGACACAAAAATCAGAATTTCCTTCTTTTGAAAAGCTGAATAGTATTTAATTGTATGTATACACCGTATTTTCTTTATCCATTCACCCACTGATAGGAGTTTGTTTCCATATTTTAGTGATAATGCTGCGATGAACATGGGATGCAAATATTTCTTTGCAATATTGATTTTCATTCCTTTGGATATATTTTTCAGAAGTGGGATTGCTAGATTAAATGGTAATGCTGGCTTTAATTTTTTTTAAGGAAACTCCATTTTCCATGGCGACGGCACCATTTCCAACCCCATGAGCAGCAAGGAGGCTCTTTCCTCCACAGCCTCACCAGCACTTGCTGGCTTGTTTTTGGTAACAATGACTCCGACAGGAATGAGGAATGTCTCATTGCTGTTTTGGTCTGCCTTTCCCTGAGGGTTGATGATGTCGAGCACCTTTTCACATGTCTGTTGTCCCTTTGCCCTTTGTATGTCATCCTTTGAGAAATGTTTGAACATTGTTAAATCGGGTTATTTAGGCTTTTACTGAGTTGTAGAAGTTCCTAATGTATTTTGGATATTAAAACCTTACCAGATCTATGGTTCGCAAGTCCTTTTCCCATTTTGTAGGTTGCCTTTTCATTCTTTAAATTGGTTTCTTTGGTGTTCAGCATCTTTTTAATTTAATGTTATCCTATTTGTCTATTTTTACCTTAGTTGCCTGTGCTTTTGGTGTTGTAGTTAAGAAATCATTGCCATGTCTGATTATCTACAAGCTCCTCTCCTGTATTCTCCCCTAAGAGTTTTGTTGTTTCAGTTTAGAGTTAAGTCTTCAATAAATTTTGAGTTGATTTATGTGAATGGCGTGAGAGGCCCCAGTTTCATTCATCACCCTGCACACTATATGTACACATCCTGTGCGTGTAAAAAAAGTCACATGAACCCCATAAATATGTAAAATATTACATATCAATTAAAAAAATAAAGTAGAACAGCTGGATTCCAAAGCATGTGTGTTTCTAAGCAGCATGCTATCTTATCTCTCAACTCACATCTCTCCAAAGAAATTGTATTTCTTTTAACTGCCAGAAGAGCAGACCACAATAAAAACCAGTTCATTCTTGGTGATATAATCTCTCTCTGCTACACTGGGGAAGACCGGTCTAAGTCTGTGGATATTGCCGAGGCTCACAGGTTCATTTGTGCATTCAAAATTGTGTTTAAATTGAATATGGTATTTGTTATCCGTTCTGCCCTCATAATTAGCATGCAGGTGCTACTGTGCATGGGTCTGTCAGGAAAGTGGTTAGCCTCAGTTAACCTGTGCCGTTAGGGAGATGCTATTAATCACGAGCATTCCCAGAAATGAAGGCTTTTGGGCAAGAAGCGTAGGAAGCTGTGCCCAAACAGAATATCTAATGTGTATCTTTGCTGCAGGTTGAATGAGAATATGTTAAGACATGTGTAAGACATGGAAAGAATTTCCCCTCAGGGCAGCTGCTGTGAGGACACTTGGTATTTATGCTTCATGTAGATGAGTGTGCTGTGTTTGATTTATGTTTCATTATTTAATTTCTTTAGTACCAAGAATGGTCAGATATTTAAATCCTCATTTTGATAGCCTCAATTATCTGATAGACTTGCTTCACCCACTTCAAATTAATTGTGTAGTATTTCCTTGCAACATCCCAGTGGCATTAAAAATAAACATAGTATAAGCCCCATAAGAAGTCATATAAGGTCACATGAATAGTGTTGGTAACACTTTATTAAAGGATATTTATATAGCACTCATAACTCACCCTTCTTTCTGTGTGATGAAAATTTATGCAACATAAACTCTGGGATGTCCGTCTAATTTTAATAGGCATTATTTTATTGGCAGATTTTAAAACAAAGCCCAAGCCTTAAATTCCGAATGGACTAAAGGAGATTTATAAAAGTCTCAAGGAGCTGTGCTGTCATCATTATATTCACCTGTTATATAATTTCTATTACTATTTTTCAATATATAAAAGGTATGTAGGAAATGCTTTCTCAACACGTTCCTAACTTTCTTCCTAAGGAAATAAGGAAAATTATCCTTCTAGGCTGCCCTGCTGGTTGGATGAAGCTATGAACACACCACTGATTTCCATTTGTGTGACAAGGACTTTGGTTATTCACTAATGAATACCTGGGAGCTGGAACAGTGCTAGGCACACAATTGGTGCACAGACAGAACTCACTGAACAAATGAGATGTGGCAAAAAATTCAGATGCATTTTGTAAGGAAATGTTTTCTAAGAAAATATAGCTAGTGTGATAGATACAAACTTGGGGATTGCCAGGCCCAAAACCCATCATGGACTAATCAAAGGTGGGAGGAGCATCCTCAGAAGGTCAATGAAGAAGAGTTTTGAGAACAGGCCACATTGTATCAGATGGAGGGATGAGGAGGGTGTCAGCACTGGCGAGTGAGGCTAAAGGTTGAGCTGTAAAGTCAAAGACTTCCTCAGGTCCAGGTAAGATAGAGGGGCTTCATCCCCCACGTCTTTGCCGGTTCCAGGCCTGCCTCCTCTGAGGCCTCTGGACTGACAGGGAGTAAACCACCTACAGCTGACCACCTGGGAACCTGTAGTGCTGGAATGACAGGACGATGTGCAGGGGCCCTGGTGGGTAGAGCCAGTAGGGCAGGTGACTCAGGGCTCCCTGGGAGGTCTGCGGGGACTTCGCTGAAGGCCTACCCTGAAGTCCCACTGCCAGGCAGACTGCATCCAGCACAGCTCTGTACACCCTCTCTGTCCCAGACATCTCTGTCTTTTTTTTTTAAATTGGAGGTTCATTGAGAGTACAGAGAACCAGGATACACTGATTGCATTTGTTAGGTAAAGTCTCTCTTATAATTACGTCCTGCGGCCTCCTACCCCCTGGCTCCTTCCCTCTCTGCTCCACCATTCCACCACCACCCATCACGTACTGGGTCATCGATTGTCCTCATAACAGAATTGATTACATTGGATTCTTGCTTCTCTATTCTTGTGATGCTTTACTAAGAAGAATGTGTTTCAACCCCATCCAGGTTAATACAAAAGGTATAAAGCTTGTTACATCCACAACTTGTTAATTCATTCCTGGTTGGTGGTCATTTACATTGTTTTCACAGTTTGGCAATTGTAAGTTGAGTTGTGATAAAAAGTCTAGTGCAAATGTCCTTATGATAAAATGGATAAAATGATTTTTTTTTTCTTCTGGGTAGATGCCCAGTAATGGGATTGCAGGATCAAATGGGAGGTCTAGTTTGAGTTCTTAGAAGATTCTCTATACTCCTTCCAAAAAGGTTGCATTAGTTTGCAGTCTCATCAGTCAATTTTAAGAAATGAGATTGAAGAAATGATAAAAAATCTCCAAACAAAAAAAGGCCCTGGTCCAGATGGCTGCACACTGGAATTCTATCAAATCTTCATAGAAGAGCTTTTACCCATACTGCAGAAATTATTCCAAAAATTGAGAAGGAAGGAATCTTCCCCCAGCACATTCTATGAAACAAACATCATCCTGATACCAAAACCATGAAAAGACCCAACTAAAAAAGAGAATTTCAGACCAATTTCAATAATGAATATAGATGCAAAAATTCTCAATAAAATCCTAGTCAATAGATTACAGCTACACATTACAAAAATCATATCATCACAATGAAGTAGGTTTTATCCCAGGGATGCAAGGCTGATTTAACATATGCAAATCCATAAATAAAATTCACCATATAAACAGAAGCAAAAACAAAGACCATGTAGATGCAGAAAAATAATTCAATAAAATTGAGCATCCCTTTCTAATTAGAACTCTGAGGAAAATAAGCATAGGTGGCACATTTCTTAAACTGAGGCCATCTATGACAAACCCAAAGCTAATATTATACTGAATGGAGTAAAAATAAAAGTTTTTCCACTTAGAACTGGAACCAGACAAGGCTGTCCTCTATCACCACTACTATTCAATATAGTGCTGGAAGTTCTAGCCAATACAATCAGGCAAGAGAATGAAATAAAGGGCATTCAAATGGGGACAGAGGCGGTCAAACTCTCTCTCTCTCTTTGCCAATGATACGACCTTATATGTAGAGAACCCCAAAGACTAAACCCCAAGACTACTGGAAGTGATCAAAAAATACAGTAATGTCTCAGGATATAAAATCAATATCCCACTCAGTGCCCGTAGCTCAGTGAGTAGGGCACCAGCCACATACACCAAAGTTGGCAGGTTTGAGCCCGGCCCGGGCCTGTTAAACAACAATGATAACTGCAACCAAAAAAGAGCCAGGCATTGTGGCAGGTGCCTGTAGTCCCAGCTACTTGGGAGGCTGAGGCAAGAAAATCACTTAAGCCTAAGAGTTGGAGGTTGCTGTGATGCATGGCACTCTACCGAGGGTAACACAGTGGGTCTCTGTCTCAAAAAAAAAAAAAAAAAAAAAAAAAAAAAATCAATGTCCACAACTCTTAGAAGCCTTTGTATACGCCAATAACAGCCAGGATGAGAAGCTAATCAAGGACACAATTCCCAGTAGCTTCAAAGACAATGAAATACCTAGAAATATACCTAACAAAACAGGTGAAGGACCACTATAAAGACAACTATGAAACCCTAAGAAAAGAAATAGCAGAAGATATCAACAAAATGGAAGAACATACCTTGCTCATGGCTGGGAAGAATCAACATTGTTAAATGTCTATACTTCCGAAAGCAATCTACAGATTCAATGCCATCCCTGTTAAAATACCAACGTCATATTTTCAAGACTTGGAAAAAATAATTTTTCATTTTGTATGGAACCAGAAAAAACCTGTATAGCCAAGGCAATTGTTAGTAATGAAAAATAAGCTGGAGGCATCAGCCTACCAGACTTTAGGTTATACTACAAGGTCATAGTGATCAAAACAGCATGATAATTGGCACAAAAATAGAGACATAGACATCTGGAACTGAATAGAAACCCATGAAATGAAATAAACATCCTATAGCCACCTGATATTTGATAAATGGAATATCTGTTTTAAACCTGCATTGTACATCAGAGTTCCACATAGGAATTAATCTGAGAAGGAAACCTCCACTCTCAATATGCCTCAAAGCCACAGCATCGTCGTCTTTGCCCTGCTCAGGCCACCCACCTCAGAACCTTCCTAATACTCCTCTTCCACCTGTGGGAACCTCCAAACATACTCTGATTTCAGCTATAAATCCTGACCTGCCACTCACCCCTCCAGCGTGTTCCCACATTGGGCCCACCCTGCAGGCTTCTTTGGGCCACATATTAAGTGCACATACACAAGGGAAAACTGATGAGAACAAACAGGCCCATGAACAATTTTTGTGTCTGGCCCCTCAGATGACAGAACAGTCTTCACGTAACCCGGGGGCCACCGGCTGGACACACCTGCCAGGGTGACCCCTTTAAACCAGGGGATTATTCTAATCCACTTAAACTGTATAATGGCTCCCCTTTCATACCCAGAATAACATAAGAAGTCCTTACTGTGACCCACTGGGTTTGATGTGACCATGACTACCTCTGACGTGATCTCCCTCGGTCTGTGTGTCACTGCACCTGGCCCTCTGCTCCTGCAGACTCGGCTGCTCTGCGAAGACCCGTGTCCTTACTCCCTGCTCCCCTCAGACACCTGTTTGGCAGAGTTGCAGGTGTATGGTATAAACAAGTCTAGGGACCCAATGTATAATACAAAGGCATATGTAGGTAAGAAACTTGTTCCAGAGATGGTATTTAGGCTGATGTAGGCCTTAGCTACTCTTCCCACAAAAACAAAAAACAAACAAAAAAACAGAGGTAACAACATGGGATGAGATATCATTTTGCTTCACTATAGCGACCTTTTAGTATACCTTAAATATGCACAATAAAATTTATTTTTAAAAAAATGCCTATTAAAAGCTTTCATTTAGCATCCAACTCATATTCGGATTTAAATGACCAAATAATTGTCATGTAGAAATAAAAAAAAAAAATCTAGGAATATTTAAAGGTGTTAAGGATTTTAAATGTCATCAAAATAAAACAATCTTTTCCAAAGCTTGAACTCTTTACACATTTAAAAACACATCTGACATATCATAGATAAGTTTTCAAAGTTTACTGCACACTTAAGAATGGCTTGAGTGCATTTTGTTTTGTTTTATTTTGTTCATCACAAGCTTTTCACAACAGCCTAACCAACGAATTTCTTTACAATTTCTGAATACTTTTTTGTCTTTTTATGATCTTATTTTTCCTGATTAGGGTAAGCACCACTTCTATTGCAACTGGCTGCTGTTTTTTATATGGTTCCTGGCAGCTACACTTAAAAACACAGAGATAGGTGCTTGTTGAGACTTGTTTCAATTTTGATGAGGCAGAAGTCAACATTCCACTTACATCACACTGAAGAATAGCTGATCACCAGACTAAAGGAACTCATTTTGAACTTTAATGTGACTTTTGCAATATTATCATGACATGATATTAATACTTGGCTGTCACCATAAATTTGACTAAACTTTGGTTTTCATCATTTCTTGCTTCTTGAAGGGCTCATCATGCAGCACTGAAATTTACAAAACTAAGAGGGGGGAAGTGAGGATAATAAAAAAAATTACCATAGTCAGATATTCACAAACTAAATAATCAAGACTACTTATTGCCAAAGATTTTGGGAGTGAGACTTCAAGTATAGGTGAAAAAGAAGGCAGGACAAAGTAGGGCACAGTGATGTTCTTAATTTTTTCTCTGGGTTCTGTAGTTCTAACCCTAAGAGTTGCTTTTATTGATACTAGAATCGGGTAAACAAGTGTCAGTGACACAACTAAAATAAAATAAAAGAGAAAGGGCATAAAACAGATACTTTACATTGGGCTCAGACCCAAGTGTAAGGCAGCAAATTTCTCTTTATTAATAATATTCATGTTTATATTCATGTTTACGCCTTTTTAAAAGTCTTCCTCCAAACACATGAACCTTGAATGAATCCTCTCCTAGTCCCCTAGATGTTCAGTCACTCATCAAAGTTCAGTGGAGCTGAATCTGTTTCCTTCTCTTCACCTCAGCCTCAGCAGGTCTGCACTGGTCCGCCTGCCTGCGCCCAGTGTGATTCTACTAAATTCTCAGTCTGATTAAAGTTTCATTGGCTCCCTACTTCCTGCAGAGTAAATTTCCAGAGTAAATTTGCTTTGGGCCATGAGACTCCTTTAAGAGCCAGCCCTGCTCACCTGCTCTGCACAACCCCCTCCAAGACAGTGGCTCTGCCGCCAGCTTGCAACCCTGGACAGGTTTTGCAGACCACAGAGGTTTTCACCGCGAAAGCAAGTGTTTTCTTTCTTTCTCTCTCTCTTTTTTTTTTTTTTTAATTAAATCATAGCTGCGTACATTGATATGATCATGGGGCATCATACACTAGCTTCACAGAACATTTGATGCATTTTCATCACAATAGTTAACATAGCCTTCCTGGCATTTTCCCAGTTACCATGCCAAGACATTTACATTCCACATTTACTAAGTCTCACATATACCCTTGTAAGATGCCCTGCAGGGGTAATTCCACCAGTACCCCTCCTTCCACCCCCCCCTCCCTCCTCTCCCTTTCCCTCTTTCCCCTATTCAGCCCTACTATGAAACTAATTTAGGGCTTTCACATGAAAGCAAGTGTTTTCAATTGTATTTTCATTCCCAGTACTGAGCACTAGCAAGGAGCCCTGTTTCATATTCCTGCCATTTCCCACATGCTATTTTCTCTGCTCTTGTTCCCCTGGTGAACTTTTATTCCTCTAAGTTTTAAGCACATTGACGTCTTAGTGAAAATCCCCAACACAGCCATATAAAAATGTACCTGCTCTCTTTGGGACTCCACGGGTTACAAACTCGAGAAGCTCTGTAGATTTGTTCTGAAGTTGAATTTGTATGTAAGTTGGAATAGGCACATTTACCCTTTACCTGTAATAGCCTTCGTTTGTGAGTGTGAGGGTACATGGGTCAGATATCTGTAACTCAGGACCACCTCCATGATAACTGCGTTTCCCTGTCTGCTCCCATGCTAACGTGTAAGCACTCTGAAGGCAAAATGTGTCTTAAAAATCTTTGTCTATGGAGGATCTGGAGCAGTTTCTAAAACATTGCTTTAATGTGGCCAGCACTATTCTAAGTACTTTCCATTATGCTTTTTATTGAAACAAATTTACAACAAATTCATAGCTAAAAATTAAAATAAGTTCATAAACATTTTTATTAATACAAAAAAACTTGCAAGATATCCTAATATTGAATCATCTTTGGGGATTCAGAAATAAAGTAAATAAATAGCAAGTTTTATGTTGGAGAATGAATATTTAAATATCACAAATGGCAATAGCTAATTAAAGCAGAGGAAGAACGGAGTGGAAGGGCCATGTGGGGGAGATGCTGGAGTCTTCCTAGTACAGTAAGGAGTGGAAGGGCCGTGTGGGGGAGATGCTTGAGTCTTCCAAGTACAGTAAGGAGTGGAAGGGCTGTGTGGGGGAGATGCTGGAGTCTTCCAAGTACAGTATGCAGCTTGTGATTTCGCTGGGACCAGCTAATAAAGTACAAAGCACCACCATCAGAGTAATATTGCTATTTTTATTTATTTATGTCTTATTTTTATTTCAGATTAATATAAGGGTACACACAATTAGGTTACATTGTTTGCATTTGAGCCCCTCACCCAGGAGGGGCCACATACCCCCAACATTCTGCCTGATAGAAGACCTCACCAGTCACCCTCCTTCTCCTTGCTTCTTGAATTTAAATCTGTTTTCCTGTCGTGGGGGTAGGTACTTATTCATCTACTAGTCAGGCCAAATGCAGTGGGAAGATACTTTTCCTTGGTGTCACTATCAGTGGAACGTTCACTGTGACGAGGTGTTAAAGGACATGCAGATTAAGACCTAGTGTCCTTTCAAGATCCAGGTTTCCCCTGTTATTCAGCAGCATCAATTATCTTCATGGAGGAGCTTAGTGAGGACATTAAAGTGGAACCGTAACATAGTTTTTGTTGTCTTAATATTTTCTTTCTTTCTATTATCACAGACCAGTTGAATTTTCAGAAGCTGAATACCCACAAGCTGAGTATGAACGACGACAGCAGTTCTGGGACCCTATCCGGCTGTCTCTTTTCACCCTGGTGATTGCAGCCATCATAGGAATTGCCATTGGCATAGTTACTCATTTTGTGGTGGAGGGTAAGTGCCCCAGTTACATTTCTATTGCCGAGTCTTCCTGACGCAGTACCTTGATGTTCTCTGCCATACATGTAAAAATGACTCTTCCTTGATGCTCACAATTGAATCACTGGTCTTTTTTCTTTTTCTAGTTGTTTTTCCCAGCTTTATTGGGGTATAACTGACAAACAAATTGTGTATATTAAAGGTGTACCACTTAATGTTTTGATATACATAAATTGTGAAGTGGTTATCATAATCAAGCTAATTAAACAATTGGATTACCTCATAGAGTTACCTATTATGTGTGTGGTAAGACATACCTGTTTAGTAAATTTCAAGTATATAAGGCAGTATTGTAAACTGCAGTTGCTATGTTGCACATTAGATCTGCGGAATTTATTCATCCTGCTAGTTAAAACTTTGCATTCTTTGACTAACGTGTCCTTATTCCCTAGCAGCTCCCCAACCCCTGGCGACCATCACTGCAATCATGGAGTGTCTGTCCTTCTGTGTCTGGCGTATTCCACTCAGCATCATGGCCTCTAGGTTCATTCACGTTGTCACATATGGCAGGACTTCCTTCCTTTTAAAGGCTGAATAATGTTTCATTGGATGCATGTACCACAATTTTTTCATCCATTCATCTCTTTACAGACATTGGGGTTGTTTGTATACCTTGGTTGCTGTGAATAATGTTGCAGGAATCACTGATACTTTTTTGGTGCTAAATCAGTGTTTGCTCTTGTGCTGGGCTCTGAATTCCACGTCTCCACCCAGGAAAGTTGGCAGTTACATTACATTGATAGACATGTTTAATAAAAGCACTGGAAAAAAGGAAAGAAGAATGAAACATCCTCTTCAGAATAAAGGCAAATCACATCATGTGCTGAGTTTAATACATGTACACTTTGCTCAGAATCAGCATATTAATAGGTTATCTCAAGAAAAGTTTGTGATATAAGAATGATCACCTGAAAAAAATGCCTTTAAAAGGCTAAAGATCAAGCCCCTTAACAATATTTTTAAAGAAAACACTAGATTATTTTATGCTGAGGAAAAGAAAATGCTCTGAATTAATACCAAATTATACATAGAAATGGATAATTGGTGCCATGGTCAAGCCAAACGACAGTCAGCCAAGACGCCTTTACCCTTGTCTTCCATTTGTGTCTTTCTAATCACTGGTGATTGACACTTTGTCTAAGATTTTAGGCACTCAGATCAGTCATAAAAATAAAGCTACATTTGAAGGACCTCCAAAGAACAAAGGAAACATTGCCCACCACACCCACTTATCTTCTTATCCACTCTACTGGGGGGTTGATAATACCCATTTCTTGGACTCTCATAAAAAATGAGAGCATAAATCAAGTTGTCCTCTGCAATTTGTCTTTCTTGTTAAAGTTTTCTTTAGGTTATGTTTCTTGCTAATGTTTCTTTAGTAATGAAGTGGTTTTGTGTTTAAAATGCCTTTCATCCAAAATGCTTCAGGTGTTCAAAAAAGAAAAAAGAAGGGATAATAAAAATGACAAAAAAGACTTTTTAAGAAAAACTACCATAGAGATTGTCATAGGCTAAATAATGACCCATCACCAATCCCCAAATTTCCATATCCTAATCCTCAGAATCTGTGAATATTACCTTTACAGCCAAAGGAACTTTTCCAGGGGTCATTAAATTAAGAGCTTTATTTTTAATTTCAGATTATTAGGAGGTACACATGATTTGTACTTCCTAAATGAGTCAAGATCATAAGGATGCCCCCCCCCCAAACAGTATGTACCATACCCAGTAGGTGTAAATTTATCCACACCCTCCCCCCAGCTTGGTTTCCATTGAGATTTACTTCCCTATGTGCACTCAAATGTTGATTGATCAGATCTTACCTGGTATTGAGTACAAGTGGTTATTTCTCCATTTCTGTAATGTTTCACTTTGAAGAACGGTCTCCAGATCCACCCAAGTTATCACAAAAGATCCTAGATCTCCATTTCCCTTCACGGCTGAGCAGTACTCCATGGTGTGCCCACATCATATTTTATTAATCCAGTCATGTGTTGGTGGCACTTCGGTTGTTTCCACATCTTTGTGATTCTGAATTGTGCTGCTATAAACATTCAAGTGCAGGTATCATTTTTATAAAATGATCTTTTTTCCTTTGGCTATATACCCAGCAGTGGGATTGCTGGATCAAATTAAATGGAGAATTTTGAAATGGGAAGATTATTATTGTATGTTTTAGTGGTGTGGGGGGAGAAGATTATGGAGAGCCGAGAAGTAAATGAGAAAAAAAGAAGGTGAAAATCATAAACAGAGACTTCTATTTAAGTAAGGTTAACAGTAGCATAGAAAAATTGATAGTTTGTTTAATATATCTTCATTGTACAACTTAGGTTTGGTACACACATGTTAGAAATTCTTTGAGGAAAACAATGATTTTCACATGACTTTCAGAAATTGCTTCCAATATTTACTTTCTGTTATGTTACATGTCTAATTTTATGAACATTTTGATATCTGTACATGGAGTATTTTCTAAGTATGCTTTAGGATCAGAATTTTCTCTCTTAACTGTTTGCAGTGATGAAATTACAAAGTCTTTGTAAAGTGCCTACAGTGATTTTGGCACTAAGAGGAAACAAGCTGTGTTCCAGTAGCCTATTTGGTGGAAGCAGAGAAGTGCAGGACAGGGAGCTGATGGCCTTTAACCATGATCTTTCACTTATTTTACCTTTCAGATGATAGGTCATTCTACTATCTTGCCTCTTTCAAAGTCACAAATATCAAATACAAAGAAAATTATGGAGTGAAGTCCTCAAGGGAGTTTATAGAAAGGAGTCATCAGATTGAAAGAATGGTAAGCTCCACAGACATTTTAATCATCTATGAATGTGTTTTCCCGCCCCACTTTGAATGTGAATATTGTAAGAAAACAGTCTTTCTGTGCGTCAGCTTCTTCTGTAAAATGAAGAGGATGTAGTGTCTAAGTCATACAGTTGTGAGGATTAAATGACGTACTATGTGTTAAATATTTACAATAATGTTGTGCACCATAAAATGTTTGTAGTAGATTGGGGCAGGCAGCGACTACCTTCTGAAGAAATTATTAGTTGAAGCAAATGTTTTCCCCATTTTTAACACTTGAGTCTACCTTTCTTGATTCATTTTCCTTAACCATCTTTAACATAAGGATTGGATCATACAAACAGACGTGGTGTGTCTACAATTTTTGATAACAGTTTTAAATTAGTTATGCTCTAAAATATTTTGGGTTCCCTTGATAGTTTTATGGCTGAATAGAAAGGGTATTAATCTGCTTCTTTATGATTAGCTATAGGCTCTGTCTATTTTAATTAAAAGATAAGGACTTTGGCCTTCCCACCCTTTCCTCTGGTATTACCTTTTCTCAGTACTATTGACAATGTAGGAAAATATTTGCACTACTGTCTATAATTTATCTTTACATAAGTTGATTGTAAATGCTGAAAAGCAATAAACAGCATTTTCATTTCCAAAGTAATTTAAACAGTATTTGACATTTAGCAGAACAGTGTTTTTGATTTTTTCAATTATGTTACTAATTATGTTCAATTATGCCATCCAATGAATGTCTCCAGAGTTAAGTTTGAATATGTTCCCTCTCTGTAGGTAAGTCCTTCAGATGTTTCCCAGTTCTTGATGTTTCTTTAGTTCTTTAAATCTTCCTTCTCAACCTTACGCTTCCTGCTCAGGTTCATCAAGCTCTCAAAGGTGGACCTGGGCCAGGATGGGCTGCTCCTGTGGGGGTCCCTGGCTCCTCACATCCCCTGTGTTTATGGACATGGTGGGTTATGTCCTCAAGAACCTTTCCTCAGAAAAAGTTCATGGGAGGTAAAATTTCTGAATTATTTCATGCTGAAAAAATTGGTTAATTTCTATTCCACTAAATTGGTAATTTGGATTTAAAAGTTGAAATCGAAATCATTTCCCCTCAGACTGCTCAAGGCCTTCTTTCGCTTTTATGTCTTTATTACATGTGGCTAATAAGAAACTGTGTTTCTTTTTAAGTAAGCTGTCATTTCCATAGAAGCTTTTACACTTTTTTTTTTTTAAGTTTTCTGAAATTGTACAATGACACATCCTGGCCCTTGAGGGTTTTTCCTTTCACTTTAGTTGGCATATTATCATATTTGAAAAACTATGTAGAACATTTTAAAGAATAATAATAAAATTATTTATAAGAACCCACTACCCAATTCAAGATAAAGAGCTTTACCAGTTCTTCAGAAACTTTTCTACGTTCTTCCCCTTTCTCTTCCTCAGAAATAAGGAATGCTATTTTGAATGGATTTAATTATTCTTTGCTGCTTATCACTTATTTGTGTTTCCCTAAATAGTGTATTGTTTAATTTTGCCTCTTTTGAACTTTATGTAATGGAATCCTAGTATGTTCTTCTGTGACTTCATTCTTTCGTAGATTACATGGGTTGCCACAAGTTTTGTGAGACCTGTCATGGTCCCTTATTTCACTATTTCACTATTTCAGAGAAACACAGTCGACAGCGTCCTTTCTGAGTGACTGGTGTAGGTTTCAATTTCTTGGTTTGTCAGTGTTGCTGGAAGATCTAGCTTTGTTTCTGTCCATACGGATTTTTATGTTTCTTGATTTTTGTGTACCTCAGAACATTTGTAGTGACCCACATAGTATGCTTTTGAGATTTTTTTCAATTTTGATACATGTAACTATAGTTTATTTATTTTCACTTTGGGGTAGAATGCCCTACTGTTGATACAATACTGTTTGTTAATTCATGTCATGTTGGCAAACATCCTCGCGTGTCTCCCAGTACACCTGGAAACCAGGTCACAAAACAAGCCAGGGGCTTGCTGAGCACAGGCTATGCTCAGATGCAACTTAACCCAAATTTGAGTTGTGGTTTTCCAAAATTATCGAAAGCACATGCACCTAGTAGGGCACGAGAGTTCACGTCAGCCCACATCCTTCTCTAAATTTGTCAGTCTGACTTTTCAGTTTTGTCATGCTGGTCTGTATGTGCACAGAAAGGAGTGTCTCATTGAGGATTTTATGTTCATTTCTCCAGTTTACTAATGAAGCTCATTGATGGTGGCCACCTGTTTGTGCTTTTCCCCTCTGTCAAAATCTACTCTTGATTCTGTCCTTTTTTTTTTTTTTTTTTTTTTTTGCAGTTTTTGGTCAGGGCTGGGGTTTGAACTCGCCACCTCCCACCTCCAGCATATGGGGCCGGTGCCCTACTCCTTCGAGCCACAGGCACCGCCCGATTCTTACTGCACTGCTGTCTTTTACTAACTTATTTTATTAGAAATAATTTTCTGGAAGTGAATATTCCCTCTGTTATATGTGTTGAAAATATCTTTTTCTATTTTTGACATGACTTTTTATTCTCTTTATATTACATTTTGATGAACAAAGGTTCTGAATTTTAAAATATTTAAATTCATCATATTTTCTTTTATTATTAGTATCTTTTATGTTTGCATAAGAAAAATCCTTTCCAATCTTGATTCCTTATCTTCAAAACATCTTATTTTTGCTTTTTGCATTTAATATTTTATTCTATATTGAAATGATATTTTCATCTGTTTTATGGATTTAATTTTTTTTTCTTCATATGAATAAACAGTTGTCTTGGCACCATCAATTGAAGAGTTAATCTTTTCCTGGCTGGTCAACCATGCCATCCCTGCCACAATCCTATTTCATCTTGGAGCTGGGGTGCTCTGGGCTCCCTGACCGCTTTGGGTGGTCAGCTGGTTTTTTGCTGTGTCAGTACACAATGCTTCAATCTCCGTAATTCTCACAATAAATGTTGGGTACTTCTAGTTTCCTAGGGCCCTGTAGCAAATTACTGCAATTCTAAGACACAGAATCTGCAATTGGGGACATCTTAAATGATTTATTGACCAAGAGCTTTCAGGAAAAATTTGTGAGGAAGTGAGCAGGAAACGGCAAAGGCGTAGTTTCAGAATTATAGCCTTGGCCTGATTTTTCTGGGAGATCTAAACCCTAGATTAATTACAGAGGTGCTTCTGCCCAGAGGAAAGAGGATTGGGCTGTTTGCCTTATGCCAAAAAATTCTGCCTAGAGAAAGTGTAGCACAGTCTTCCAGGTATCACTGGACAAGGTGAGAAGTTCAGAGGAGAATTTTGGAGAAATGCAGGGGTGAACTGTTAACCATTTAACACTTAAAGAAGGGGGGATGAGTACACTTGCCCACTAAATGCAATATGGGTAGAGAACAAATATCTGCTATAATTATTCTTTCAAGAAATTTTTTAAGAGAGAAAAATATATGTTTGCTTCAGAAGTGACTGCAAACAGAAAATCCCCACTGGTTTAGGCCTCCGACCGTCTAATGCATGATCCTAGTTTTGCTTCTCTTCCTTCTGTTTCTCTGAAATGATCTCATCCCTTCCCACAATAGGAAGTTTTTGAATCAAATTAATAAAACCTGATTAATAAAGATAGATATACACCAAATAGAAGACTCTTGGGAAAATCTAGTGTCTGGATTTGGGTGCCAAACAATGTCCTTAAGTTTTTATTCTTTCTTTTAATTATTCTCCACATGGTAGATAAGATGGCTAATAGCTATTTCACATTTTCTCAGATTAGTAAATGAAGCAAGAAAACACAACTTTCCATCACTTCCTTTGGAGGAAAGCTCAGAGAGGCAGAGTAGCTATGTGCCTGACCAAACTGGAATGTCTGCTCGCCCTGTGCAAGTCACTGACTGAGAGGATGAAACTTCTGCCCTTGTGGGTGCCAGATGACAGATGGGCTCATTTGGCTTCCTCTGAACACCTGAATGGGCACAGTCCTTGCACACTCGGCAGCCGGCAGATCCACTCAGATGGTCTCAGGCAGGTCTCAGTTACCCTGCCCAAAGTCCACTCTTGAAAGTTGCTTCCTCTCCCATTCCTTCATCTCTACATTTTATCCCACTCAGCAAATGCCATCACTATCCATGTAGCTGCTGGAATGCCTACCTTTCCCTTCTCTGTGCAGCTAATCCAGTCTCAAGTCACACACATTCACCTGCTTTGAATTTTTTTGCATGTCCTGTGTCTTCCACAGGAACGATTGCCCCATGGCACCTCTATTTCTGATGCGTATTTCTTCTGATCCTGAGATGTCACTCAAACATCATGACCTCAGGGAACCTTCCCAGAGGTAGCCCCCAGCCCTTATCCCATATTGCTTTACTATACCAATACCTTTTGTAATTTTATTTTTGTTTATTACCATCTGTCTCTCTGCTCTCTGAGTGTAGGGTCTAAGTCTGTTTCTTCAATGCTCAGTGTACAATGTATGCCATGGTGCCTCAAACATAGGTGATTCCTTCCTGTGTTGGGTTAATAAATAAATTACAAAAAAGGAAGAAGGAGACAGAGTATTTGGGAAAAGGCATGATGGAATGCAAAAGTTAACATTTTGCCCTCACTTGCCACCGACAACCTGCCATGCCGCGTGCAAGGCCTGCCGCCGCCCTGCAGAAATTCTTCGATTACCCACAGTTCTTCACCAGATAAGACCAGTGTCAGGGAACTGGCTCCCCATCTCACTTGGGCTTATGCCAAAGGTGTAAAATTTGGAGCAGATACCCGAGCCTTAATGCTTCAAGGTGTAGACCTTTTAGCCAATGCTGTAGCTGTTACAATGGTGCCAAAGGGAAGAACAGTGATTATTGAAGAGTTGGAGAAGTCCCAAAGTAAGAAAAGATGGTGTGACTGTTGCAAAGTCAATTGACTTAAAGGATAAATATGAAAATATTGGCACTAAACTTGTTCAAGATGTTGCCCATAACACAAATGAAGAGGCTGGGGATGGTACCACCACTGCCACTGTGTTGGCATGGTCTATTGCCAAGGAAGGCTTCAAAAAGATTAACAGAGGTGCTAATTCAGTGGAAATCAGGAGAGGTGTGATGTTAGCTATTGATGCTGTCATTGCTGTACTAAAGAAGCAGTCTAAACATGTGACAACCCCTAAGGAAATTGCTCAGGTTGCTACAATTTCTGCAAATGGAGACAAAGAAATTGCAGCATCATTTCTGATGCAGTAAAAAAGTTGGAAGAAAAGGTGTCATCACAGTAAAGATGGAAAAACACTGAATGATGAATTAGATATTATTGAAGGCATGAAGTTTGATCAAGTCTATATTTCTCCATACTTTATTAACACATCAAAAGGACGGAAATGTGAATTCCAGAATACCTATGTTCTATTAAGTGAAAAGAGAATTTCTAGTGTTCAATCGGACCTGCTCTGGAAATTCCCAGTGCTCATTGTAAGCCCTTGGTCATAAATGCTGAAGGTGTTGATGGAGAAGCTCTAAGCACACTTATTTTGAATAGGCTAAAAGTTGATCTTCAAGTTGTAACAGTCAAATCTCCAGGTTTAGGTGATAATAGAAAGAATCAGCTTAAAGAGATGGCTATTACTACTGGTGGTGGGTGTTCAGAGAAGAGGGGTTGACCCTAAATCTTGAAGATATTCAGCTTCATGACTTAGGAAAAATTGGAGAGGTCATTGTGACCAAAGATGATACCATGCTCTTGAAAGGAAAAGGTGACAAGGCTAAAATTGAAAAATGTATTCAAGAAATTGTTGAGCAGTTGGAGATTACATCTAGTGAATATAAAAACTGAATGAACGTCTGGCAAAACTTTCAGATGGAGTAGCTGTGCTGAAGATTGGTGGAACAAGTGATGTTGAAGTAAATGAAAAGACAGAATTACAGATGCCCTCAAAGGCACAAGAGCTGCTGTTGAAGAAGGCATTGCTCTGGGAGGGGGTTGTGCCCTGCTTTGGTGCTTTCCAGACCTAGACTCATTAACTCTAGCTAATGCAGATCAAAACATTGGTACAGAAATTATTAAAAGAACACTCAAAATTCCTGCAATGACCATCGCTAAGAATGCAGGTGTTGAACGATCTTTGATAGAGGAGAAAATAATGCAAAGTTCTGCAGAAGTTGGTTATGATGCTATGATTGGAGATTTTGTGAATATGGTGGGAAAAAAAAATCATTGATCCAACAAAGGTTGTAAGAACTGCTTTACTGGATGCTGCTTGGATGGCTGCTCTGTTAACTACAGCAGAAGCTGTAGCCACAGAACTTCCTAAAGAAGAGAAGGACCCTGGAATGGGTGCAGTGGGTGGCATGGGAGGTGGCATATCCTAATTCCTATAATTGTGCTTTACCATTAATGAACTGTGACAGGAAGCTCAAGGCAGTGTTCCTCACCAATAACTTCAGAGAGTCAGTTGAAGAAAGTGAAGAAAAGGCTGGCTGATGTTTAAGAAAATCACTATAAATAAATTGAAAAATATAATGGTTTTACTGCTGTCATCCATTGTCCATGCCTACAGATAATTTATTTTGTATTTTTGAATAAAAAGACATTTGTACATTCCTGATACTGGGTGCAAGAGCCATGTACTGTGTACTGCTTTCAACTTAAATCACTGAGGCATTTTTACTACTATTCTGTAAAATCAGGATTTTAGTGCTTGCCACCACCAGATGAAAAGTTAAGAAGCAGCCTTTCTGTGGAGAGTAAGAATAAGTGTGTACAAAGTAGAGAAATATCAATTATGTGACAACCTCTGTGTAATAAAACTATGTTTAAAGTTAAAAAAAAAAAGTCAACATTTTTCCTCACACTGTTGGTTCAGATGAACCATAGCTGGAGAATCCATTACTAATTAAAAAGCTATGGTACAGCTGCTTTGTGCCAGGGAGTAAAGAATGCAGCATCAGTACAACCCCTGCCTTAAAGCATCTTTTAATATAGTATAAGTATGGACGTTTATGCATGGAAAAGAATACAAAAGGGACATTTAGGCAACAAAAGCACGCGACATAGGAGAACTTGTCATTGTCAACGTGCAAGGAAAATACTTTGAGGTGGCAAGAAACTGTCTAGAGAAGAAAAGGAATCAGTTCTGCGGGTGTTTCCGCCCTCTGCTGGTGAATTCCCCTGACGGGCGGAGACCTGCAGAGTTTGCCCGGCTCATTTTCGCAGGGGAATCTCAGAGGGATTCCCCGGGCTGGCTTCCTGCAGCCGCTGCTCTTCCTTGAGGATCACCCGCGACTGGCCACGTGCACCTGGGCAGCTGCCGCGCTGCGTAGTTGGAGCCACATGTACTGTTTCAAAGATGTCATTCTGTATTTGATGCTGGAGTTCAAACCAAGGACGAAAACTGGTATCTAGTTCTCAAGGCAAACTTTCCCACCTGCATTTACCATGAGCCTACACGTTATTTTAAATGGAATAATCTTTAGTAAATTACGGAGTTCCCAGGAGAGAAATGTAAGTCTGAGGCAAACTTCTCCAGAGAAGAGCTATAACAATGACTTTGTGTCTGAGGAGGAAGAGTTCCCCCAGCCCCCTTAGAAGCTTGAAAAGAAGCAACATCCCAAGAGCATCTGTCCTATGAGGTTTATATTCAAGGGGTAAAAGACACAGTTGAGGCTCCCTTCCCCAGCACCTCCCTGCTCCCCACCAGGCTGAATGTCTGTCTTCAAATATGTATGTGTAAGTGCTTCAAGGTTGTCAGGGTCACTTCCTGTACTTTAGCATGAAATCTAAGGCTTCTCTGGATCCGTGTCCTGGAACCACCTCGGACACGTTTGCGTGTGCTGGGCCTCAGATTCTCCATCTGTAAAACGGGGGTGATGGGTATAGTACTTTCCTTCCGAGGTGGTTTGAGGCTTCCACAAAAGAATCAGCCTAACGCTGATGGGTGTGGGGCTGAGAGCAGCGGATGGGTGGGATGAGCAGAGGGTGGGCGGGGATGACAGCAGGGGGTGGGCGGGGACCAGCAAGGGGTGAGTGAGAGCAGGGGATGGGCGGCTCTGAGAGCAAGGGGTGGGCGGGGCTGAGCAGGGGCGGAGCTGTGCGGGGGGCGGGGCTGAGCAGGCCTGCACTGCCCACGCACTCCCTGTGCTTGCAGTACTCGCGCCATCGTGCAGGTGTTTGACTTGCAGCCTTTGAAGCATGTGGCTGCCGCGTATTTACTGGTGACGAAGGTATTACTTTCTTAGTGATGCCTGATTTTGGTCTTTTCATCTTTTTCACGTACCTGTAGAGTCCTGAGAGGGACAGGAAGGTAAGGATCGTGCTATTTTGAATACCGTGGGTCGCTGCCTTCCGGTTTGCCCAGTGGAGTTTCGGATACTTCCAGCTACACTTATCTGGACAGGTCTTCGTCTGGACCATACTTTGTGTCTTTCAAGCCCTTTTCTGTTTGGTGACGTGATAAGGGCAAACTGGGATGGAGTTGCTGGGCAGGCCAGGGTTTGAGCCTACCAGGGAGTAAAGGGCCTGCTCCTGCCCTGACAGCTGCGTACCCCAGAAGGAAGAGAGACCCAGGGAGCGATGGCGTCTGCTGTCGTCAGACCACCCAGCTGGTGGAGCAGAAACGCCCAGTGTGCAGGGGCCAGGTCCCACGCGCATGTTCTCACCATTGAGACTGTTGATTTTCTATCCTGGAGAAGCCTCAGCTGTTTTCATAAGAGTTTTCAATGACTATGACTAAAATGGAATAATTATCTCTGGCCTGAAAAGTAAAAATGATGATCACACACCATGTATCAAGCAAGGAAGGCCACCTTGTTATTGGACAGTTTTACTCTCACAGGAGTGGAAAGGGTATCAGTGATGGTTCTCTGAGAACCTACCCTGTCTTGTTCTTTGATTAGGAAAGAAGTTATAGTCTTAAGCAGATGTTCTCAGTAAACACCATCATAGTTTCTAAATACTTAAATTTTATTTTCCCTGCTAAAAACACTTTTTACTATTTCTTACATTATCTTTCTTCTTCTAGGAAAGCAGCTCATTGTTCTATAAAATCTTGTTGTATTTCTCTGTTAATGTACTCAATCTTGTCAGTGAGTGTGTATTAAGTACTTTTTCAAGTCCTATATGAGGTCTTTCTGTGTAAGCTTTCATAAAATAAACACCTTAAAATTTAAAGAGAAAGACAAAAATCAGGGGCCAGTGAAGGGTTACGACTGAGAGTGCCACCATCCTGGGGGCTGGCGTGTGAGGGAACAACAGAGCAGGCAGAGGAGGGGTAGGACCATGACATGGGCCACTGTGGAGGCTGCTGCCAAGGTCATCTGAGACCATTGCAGTGGGACAGAAGCAAAGAAAGAATGGATTTGATGTGCAGGAAGTAAAATCTACATGTATTGTTACTAGTTTAGAGGGATCAGAGACAGGGAGGAATCTCATGGAGGGGAAGAGAACATTCCCTCCTCCCAGTGACGCAGTAGACTTGGCTAAGGGACGCATGTGGACTTACCCAGCCCTGTTCTTTCTGACTTTCTGTCCAGCACTTTTCGACTCCAAGGAAACGGCTCAGCAGTCACCCAGGCACCTTTTTGAGAAATCAGTTCTCTGAGGACCTAAAATCCTTTAGAGGCTCAGGCTGGAAAGGCTGAACACCAGAGTGCTGATGGCTAGACTTCCTGCCCTCTGCCAGTGAGACCCACTGGACACAGAGATGGCCAGCAAGTGAGGGGTCAGGGCCACACACAGATGTCCTTAGGAGCAATGGCAAAAGGTCCAGCAATGGCAAGATCACTTAGAAGATCAATAAACTGGTATCGGTGATGAACTATATGCCATATTCCAGAATGAATGTAGACCTTCTTAGAAATAAGGATGCTACCTTAAAAAATAACACTTTAATTCCTTTGACGAGGATTAAAACTAACATTATTAATAATTTACTAGATACCAGACAAGGTATAAAATAATTTCATTTAATTCTCAAGTAAACTCTGAGGAGATATTTGTCTTATCCCATCTTACAGAGGCCTCCCAAAATGAAATAACTTTGTTATGATTATTAGTTCTACAAGACTCAGAACCCAAGTTTAGTCTCTACACTGTGAGTCGACAAGTTTACGTGTCTGAGAACAACTATAAACCTTATCTTTGTCTAAATCTCTAGATAAAGCAAGCAGTGACATTCTTCTTAAGACTAACACCTTTTATTTTTCAAATCAGATGTCAAGGATATTTCGCCGTTCTTCTGGAGTGGGTCGCTTTGTCGCATCACATGCCATCAGATTAAGGTGCGTAACTCAGTCTGTGCTTCACATCAGCACTTCAGGGTGAGCTGTTGGTTCACAGTCAGACCGCCTGCCCTGAGGAAAGATTCCATGAATCCTGAAAAGCCAGGCTGTGCTACCTGACCACTTCTACCTTCTACATTGCTCAGCCAAAGCAGAAGGATGTGAAATGCCGTATGACAAGAAAGTCTCAATTGTTAGAGAGAAAAAAAGAAAAAAAACCCAAACTCAGGAAAGAGTAGGGTGGTGCTGCTGACATCCTTTCCTCCTCCTCAGCTGGGGACTAAGTAGAATCTGTCTTTTTAATTTTCCTCCTTTTAAGTCTACCCAACCATGAGACTTTGACTTTCTCTGCAGTGAGGTTTTTCTTCAATGCCAGTGCATTTTTATTGTTTTTTAAATTTTTTTTCATTGTGACACTTTGTAATAAACATGAATGGAACAAAGAGTTAGGAACTATCTTGAGTAAGTCCTTATGTGATGTCTATAAGGCTGGGAAATGAACCCTAGTTCTGTCCTCAGGGGCAAACAGACTGGGGGTATCTCTGTCACACCACAACTGAAGAATAATGTCACCAGTTTGGCTCCAAATGCCTTAAAAATAAGTCTTTAGGGTGCATGTAAAACGTGATTTTACAAAATATCCTCCACAGACCCCTCCCCATTGTGGGCGAGGTGAGAGCTGCGTCAGTTGTCAGGGGCTTCATGTGGCATTTCTAACGCGCTGCCTCTATTTCTCTAGTGTGCTTGTTACTCTCTCACCTCTGTTCTTGGTGCCGAGAAATCATTTTCAAATCTGGGATGCACACATATCATCCATTACGTTTCTTTACATTTAACATGAGTCTTACCAGGTAAAAGTGGCTAAGGGTTAGAGAAGTGGGCGTTACTCACCTGCTACTGCCCTTCAGTCCAGACGAACAAGGCATGAGAGTCCTGATGGTGCTGACGTTCCGGTACCCCGCCACCGACAGCGCCGAGCAAATCAGGAAGAAGATCAAAAGAATTTTTTACCAAAATTTGAAGATCAAACAGTTGCCTCTGACTATAAACAAACCATCATTTAGCCTCACAAGTAAGTTATTTGTTGCTTGTTAACTATTCTTGCTTCCTCTTCTCATAACCCCTTCACTTTCCATAAGGTTGTGGCAACTGTATTCTTCCATTTTAAGATTCACCACTGAGAAACAATGGTATGGAATGAAACCAAAATAAGAATTTACTATGAGGCAGAATTTTGTCTGTATTTTACTAAGGCTTTGATAACGTCTTTTAAAATTTTCCCATATAGTATGATGTTGGATCCTCACAGTGGCACCAACAGACAGGTATTATTTTCACCATTTTATAGGTCAAGAAGCTCAGACTCAAGGCAGATGTGAGAGATGAGTTAGCAAACCTTGAGGCCAGAATTAGTCATAAGTGTTTCGACTCACAATCTCTGTAGAGGCCAGTGCTGGCCGAGCTTTTGTGGTGTCAGACAAACATTGAGAAAGCTCCACCCCCTGGGAGGCCAAGGGGTTCAGCTTCTTCCAGTTTAAAACTAGTTTTTGTTTACTTTCTTATTTATTCTTCACAAACCGAAATCTGGAAAGTTTTTGCTTTCTTTCCCTCCCAAGGTGGACAAAAGGAAGTTAAAGACATTTATGATGCTAAAATTGAAACTGCCTTACAGCTAGTTGGAGTCCAAGCCAGGGACATTCCCTCCTCTCTGTGCCGTGTGTGATGGCAGGATGTAATATGATGTGCTTCCATGAGATTTGAGTGTCAAAAGCAGGAACCATGCTGTTTTATTTTCTTGTCTCTCCCTCAAACACTAGCACACGCCTCACATGTGGGAGGTACTCTAGCTCTGTCCATTGCCTCCCCGATTTATTTCCAAATTTAGTTACTTTTGACTTAACACAAAAAAGACCACATAGTGTGGGGGATTGCACTTGGTCCCAAAATTCTTCTCTCCTCCCAATAGCCGTGTATTTAGGAAACAGATGATCTACGATTAATGTCCACGTTGTTAGAAATCAGGAAAACCCTTTGAATACATTTTGATATAGAATCCCCACAAATATTAATGATAATTTTTTTCACAAAGTAATTAGAAATAATGAGGAGTATGGTATCCACCTGCATTGTTACCCAATTATATTCCAAAGAAAAACATAGTATTTTCCAGTATTCTAGAAATGGAAATATTAAATTTAAAATCAATTCCTAGTAATGTAACTATCTCTACATGATAATCATATATTCTAAAGTAAAATATCCACCACAAAATGGCATTATTTTATATTTACTGAGTAATTAAAATTGTAGAGTTTCTTAATTTATTTATTTTTAAAAATGATGCTTTCACCTTTTTGGTCACATACAAAGCATGTGATTATACAGATTGACTTAATACCAAAATAACCATATTCTATGACCATGCTTGATAACAAAAGTTCAACTGTGCACACTTTCTCCTGCCACATACATGTCCTTTATTAAATAAAGAGAGATACACAGGAGGCCTCCAGGAGTTGGGCTCAGTTTCTCTTTGGGGGTAAGCCAATGTTCTTGAGAAAATCACCATATAATTCTCCGTTTTCTCATTGACAAATAAACAAAAAAGTGATCAACAAACCAACAAAAAGGTAGCTAAGTTAAAACAAACAGGAATAAATAAGTTTGAAGGGAAACGAGGTCGCAGAGGGAGCACAATGCATGAGGCCTGTGTGTGGGGTCTTGGCTTGTGACTCCTACCTGGTCACAGCCGTCCAAGGCGGTGATGATGAGGCGACTGTCAGGCACAGAAGGTCACTAGCCCACACTGCCTAAATCCCTGCTCTGTTAAACAAGGGCCTTGAAATTGGGTTATGTAGAGGAAAATGAAAATCCTCACCCCCGAGCTCTTTATTGCAAAAAGGAAGGTCACTTCTGGAGGCCGAGCCACATGACATTCTAACAGATATCTAGAGTAAATTCTGTGCCCTCAGCCAGCTCCCAGAAAAGGTGAGGAGCCTCGGGCCGAGGGGCTGCCCCACTGCTGCCCCACAAATGCCAACGTGCCAGTCACAGCCTCAGTGCTGCCGACTGAGCCTCCTCACAGAGGCAAGGCTGGCTTCCAGCTCCCCTCAGGGGCATAACGTACGGGACGACATGACTGTTCTCCCACCACCCAGGGACACTGCACAATCCTTCCTTCACTACTTTTCTCTTCAGAAATTCTCCTTATCTTGGATAAATGCAGACATCCCTGGCCTCACTGCCCATCCCTTTCCTCTATTTTCCTTCTGTATGCCCTGTCACCTTAACCCCTGAAGACAAATCCTTCTCCAGAAAAAACAGATGCATCTGGGGCTGTGTTTTCCTGGGTGTGTCCCCAGACTGACTCCTGCACTCCAGTGACTGAGATCACTGTCCCAGTGGCTTATTCTGTACAGTCAGCCCTGAGGTGTCTGTGCCGTCTTCAGATCCTGGGAGTGTCCAGGTCACACTGGCCGCTAGGAACATGTCTGGATCCCTGGCCAACACCATCTGTGATGGAACTGGCAGCGACGTCCTGGTACATTTTGGAGCCACAGAAGGCAGTGAAGGATGTTCACACTATTCATTCTTCCCTAATTTCCTAATTTCTTTTTCTGTTACCTAAGCAAAATAACAAAATAAAATGCCCTCTGATTATATTTTTAAGAGAGATTATAAAATTTAAAATAAAAATCAAATCTAGTCAGAGTAAAGGGTAATATAGTACACATTACTTGGTTATGAGAAATCTTTTGCCTTTTGAAATGTGTATGCTTTGGATAGTTAGCATTTCTATTAACTACCATTGACCAAAAAACCATGAAAATAGAAATATGTTCTTCTACCAACTAATTCGTGTTTTGCTTATTTCAGCTATTGATGGCAAGAAGATGAGAAATCTTCTCAACGGTCGTAAGTTCTAAAACCCAGAATTTACTTTAGTTCACAGTAAAAGTAATTAATAGAATTCACAGAGAGTTCGAAGTACAATTTACTAACTTACTTTTTGCTCATTTTATATCTTTGTGAATCACTCAGTTCATTATTTTTAACATTTAAAATATTTAAATTTATAAATGTATACGAAATACATTGTAAGTTGTTTGACCTATGGAATTGATTAAAAAATGCATAATGTTCTAGATATTATACTATTATTCTCTTTATATAATTCTTTTAATATTCTCTCATAATTCCAGAAAATGTTTTAAACTAGCGGCTAGATTTTTTCTCGTTCAATATTTTCAGTTTTCTTGCATCTTTATTGAAACATCTGTTCTATGCATTTTCTGCCTCCTCCCACTTTGCCCTCCACATTCCAGCCTTGGCACATAGCTCCAAGGTGCGTTGTGGGCTAATATATCCCCATTAAAAATATTGGAAGGGCATTTCCAAGTCTCTTTAAAGGCTAATTTGAAGTCTAATCTGTTGGGAGCTTGCTATCGAGGAGTAATAATATTTTTAAACCAGTATTTCAAATTATAGAAGAACAAAAAGGTGAATATTATTTAAGACTTAAAATACAGGGCTTTGCAAAATGATAGATTGATTCACTTCAGTTATGTGACGGGCGGGTCATGACTGACTTCAACGCTCGGCTCTCTAAGTAGCCAGAACACCACTGGCCTTGGTGTGGGGCCCCCTAATTTTAAGTCTCACTCTGTCACTTATCAGAAAAGTTACTCCCAGCCTCTCTAAGGCTTAGTTTTCTCTTCTAAAAAATATGATTCTACAAATACATCTAAAACACTTACCAAAGGATCTACACATTTTCAAATGCTCAGTGAATTATCTGGCTAGCAAGCTGTTTATCTATGTATACTTTACAGAGAGACAGAAGTTAATTCCTGGATCGAATGCTGTGCAATGTTAGTAAATATTTCATGTGAACCTCAGTAGGAATTAAAGCAGCGGTTCTCAACCTGTGGGTCACAACCTGTTTGGTGGTTGAATGACCCTTTCGTAGGGGTCGCCTAAATACCTCTTGCATATCAGATATTTATGTTACAATTCATAACAGTAGCAAAATTACGAAGTAGCAACAAAAATAATTTTGTTGTTATGAAGTAGCAACAAAAATAATTTTATGCTTGATGGTCACCACAACATGAGAAACTGTATTAAAGGGTCACAGCATTAGGAAGGTTGAGAACCACTGATCTAAAGGAACCTAAAAGGCTGAATGCTAGGAATGGGTTAAAAAGTTGCAGGGACAAAGGATTATCTGAACATCTACACCCAGTGCAAATTGGGATTGCTTATTTCCTCCTTCAATGAAAACAAGTTAACATGTATTTTTGTGGCAGGCTGTGGGATAAGGATGACGTCCTCAAACATGCCCTTACCAGCATTCTCGTCTACTGAAAGGATTGTCCAAGGAAGGGAAACAGCCATGGAAGGGGAGTGGCCCTGGCAGGTCAGCCTTCAGCTCCTGGGGGCCGGGCACCAGTGCGGGGCCAGCCTCATCAGCAACACTTGGCTGCTCACCGCAGCCCACTGCTTCCGCAGGTGAGTCCCTGGGGTGCGGGATCCCTCATAGGCAGCTGGACTGTCACCAGCTCACCCCGTGGCCCATGTGGGTGGCCCCTTTCTGTCCCACAGGCATTCGCTCCCCTGTGCCCCACCTGTGGCCTTGGTCCTTGTCGGCTGTTTCTCTGGGTCAACGTGACCCCAGTGCTATCTTTCCTGCCACACCACACTTACTTCAGTGTAAAGACTAAAGAATTAACCTCTTCTGCACACCCCGGAGGAAAAATAGCTGCTCCCCTTCTGCTTTTCATTTTTCAAAGAATCTCTCTCACCTCTGCTGTCAGCATCACCATCTCTTCAAAAATAAGCAGAGGATCACAGGTATTGTCCCAAAGCTCTCCCTTTTCTGTGTTACCAAGAACTGCGGAGGGCTTGTGCAGTCTGGGAGCTGAGAGGAGGATGGGGGGGGACCTGTCACTGAGTCACTGGGCCACGCACTGAGGATTGATCCCCTAGGAGCTCTCACTGTGTCTGCCACACACAGGTCCGGGTAGGTGCCCTTGCCTCAGGAGCTCAGGGACACACCATTTTTCTCCACTGAGTTTTTATCATTAGGGTACAGAAAGCTTTTCCTTTTAAACTTTCAAAAGGCAAAATCTCTGCATGAAGCCCCTTGGCCTGGCGGGGCTCTGCTTAGGGCTCTCTGAGGAGTCTCCTCTGTGATTCTGGAAGGCTTGGTGTCAGGTTATTCCTGGCAGGGGTTACACCTCAACAGTTCCAACACACTTTTATCACTCTCTGTGGGGTAAATGCGTAGGTAAGAAGGCCCTAACTGATGTCAGGTGATGTCCCCCACTTCCTCCCCTGGTATTTACAACTCTCAGAGTAACAGAGTCACCCTCGGAGGGGAGCTCAGTCAGGGTGACTGCTGAAGCCTTTCTGATGGTTCTGTCCACACCATCCTATAATCCCTGTACTTCTTTTTTTGTGAGCCTGCCATGTAGTTAGCTTCTAACTGATTCATTTGTGTAAATTAACAATAAATAAACCCAGAATGCCCACTTTACCTTCCGTAGAGAATATAAGCTGTGATGCCTTAACACTTGTTTCAGCACGCCCAGCACCCTCTCTGGGTATGGACAGAGCTGCCTGAGAACTGGTCATTCAGCTTGGCCAAGTAGACATTGCTGGTGACCTTGATAAGAGAAATTTTGGTGGCATTGTAGGAATGGGAACGAATTCAAGAGAAAAATGGAAGGACGTTTGGATGTAGTAAGTTTAAAAAACACTTTGAAGAAGTTTTTATAAATGAAAGAAAAACAGAGAAATTTGACAGTTGAAGGCTCAATTTCAGTAGTGAAGTCAAAGAAAGGATTTTTAAAAATATAAGAGAAATGCAAGAGCTGAGTAAGGTGATGATCATGGAGAAAAGGACTCAAGAAAAGGACTACTACGATTCATCAACATAGTAATCCCACATAAAAGTGGAAATCCCTTTTTTGAATTGTTCTCCCTGTGACTTCCTTCCACTTAATTTTCTTCACCAAGAGAATTTCAAGTTTCTGTATTTTTTCCCAGTCATTCTTGACAGGAACAATTTTAAAAAGAGAGAATGGGATTTTAAAGTTAAGGAGAAATAGCACTACATAGAATTTGCTTGTGATACACACCTGGTGCAGAGAAAAGCACGTAGGCATGGGGGAAGTTCACCATGAGATACTGACCAGGCCAGGCCAGAGGGCAGCAGTACTGTGAACTTGGGTCAAGGCTGCTTAGCTGTAAATGCCAGGGAGGGGCACAGCCCTGTGCAGACATGAGTTTTGCAGAACAGACAGATTACAATAGACATCAAATATTATAGAAGAGCCCAGCAAACAAGAGCCAGAAGTGAGTCATGAAGTGAGGGTGAGGAAGAACTCAACAAGGGGGCCAACAGTGAGAGTGGGGCAGGATGTGACATTGGGGGAAGCATCAGTGAGAGTGGGGCAAGACTCAACACAGGTGGCAACAGTGAGAGTGGGGCAGGACTTGACATTGGGGCAACAGTGAGAGTGGGGCAGGACTTGACATTGGGGCAGCAGTGAGAATGGGTCAGGACTTGACATTAGGGCCAGCAGTGAGAGTGGGGCAGGACTTGACATTGGGGGCACAGGTGAGAGTGGGGCAGGACTTGACATTAGGGCCAGCAGTGAGAGTGGGCAGGGGACTTGACATTGGGGCAGCAGTGAGAGTGGGGTAGGACTTGACATTAGGGCAGCAGTGAGAGTGGGGCAGGACTTGACATTGGGGGCAACAGTGAGAGCGGGGCAGGACTTGACATTAGGGCCAGCTGTGAGAGTGGGGTAGGACTAGACATTGGGGGCAGCAGTGAGAGTGGGGCAGGACTTGACATTAGGGCCGGCAGTGAGAGTGGGGTAGGACTTGACATTGGGGCCAGCAGTGAGAGTGGGCAGGACTTGACATTGGGGCAGCAGTGAGAGTGGGGTAGGACTTGACATTAGGGCACCAGTGAGAGTGGGGCAGGACTTGACATGGGGGCAGCAGTGAGAGTGGGGCAGGACTTGACATGG
>CAUYPK010021630.1:0-26891 GCA_963574355.1 Loris lydekkerianus
GAGGGAGAATTTTTAAACATTTCTATGACCTACTTCCACAGATTACAGCTTTTCTGCTTTCAAAAAACAAGTATCAGAGCTCAACGATGCAGAATGGAAATGGCACTTTGCTTTTCTGATAGATGTAACAGAGCTACTCAACAATTTCAATGTGCAACTTCAAGGAAAGGGGAAGCTCATCTGTGATATGCAATCACATATGAAAGCATTTGAAGTAAAATTAGGCCTCCTCATCAAACAAGTGAAGGAGGAAAGTTTCTGCCATCTCCCCAAAACTCAAAATCTGTTAGCGGAAAATCCATTGGTTGCATTTCCAAATAAAACGTGTGGATTCACTGGAAAAGTTGCAAAAGGAGTTCCAATTTAGATTTAAAGAGCTTCATCTCCATGAATAGGACATACAGCTTTTCCGTCACCCATTTTCTATTGACATTGAAAATGTAGATACGATTTACCAAATGGAACTGGCTGAACTGCAGAATTGTGACTCTCTGAAAGACGCATTCAAATCAAGCAGCCTTCCTAATTTCTACGCATCTCTCCCCTCTGAGACATATTCTAATCTCAGGAACCCTGCACTCAAAATGGCAACCATCTTTGGTAGCACTTCTGTCTGTGAACAGACTTTTTCCAGAACGAAACATCTGAAATCTCCAACCAGATCTAGACTAACTGGAGCACACTTGCATCACTTGTTACGACTAGCAGTGACAAATATGGAACTGAACATTGACCATCTCATTAGCCAAAAGCAGGCCCATAGTTCCCATTGAAATGCTGGTAAGTTTGTTGTTTTAACTTTACTTGTTCTTCATTTTAAATATTGTATTTGTTCCCATTTTGTTTTTTTTACTTCAAAATAAGATATGTGCAGTGTGTATAGAAATTTGTTGATAGCTTTTATTTTAAACTATAGTCCGGCCCTCCAACGGTCTGAGGGACAGTGAACTGGCCCCCTGTTTAAAAAGTTTGAGGACCCCTGCCTTATATTATTGCTCTGTGCACAAGATTTTGACCTGTTTGATCTAAATGTCTAACCGTTAAAAATATCTATCTAGCTCTTTTTCTTGTAGACTATCAATCCTTCAATTATCTGCTCCATCAATCAAAGCAATTGTTAGTCAGGCAAACTTAAATTTGCATTTCCAAAAGATGTCTAGGTCTTTGGTTGCCATGGAGCTATTTTAATTTGCAAAGCTATTGTTTGAAAGCCCTTTAAGACTTTAAAAAAGAAATTTGGCTGTAATGTCATAAGGAGTGAGTTTTATCCCAACACTGTAGATGATTCAAAATAGGCAGAGAATAAAAAATAGAGAACTTAGATGTCTCTACATGTTAAATCTATAGTTCTGGGTATTTTAGAGAGTTCAAAGAATGTCCACTTCAGCTTTGATTTTTTTTTTTTTTATGTAATTTGCCCATCAGGTCTAAAAATATTCACAAAAAGAGGTCATAATATATAGCTGGCAAGAGTCCCAGAAAAGTTGGCGTACCTTGATGTTTGAGAATCCCATTCCACTTCTTATCAAATCTCTTGAAAGCAAAGAAAGTCTTATAAATTCAGTTTATAGAGAATCTTTAGATTTTGGACCAATGTTTTAGATCACTGCCCTAGGGGTTTTAAATTAGCCTGGGCCCACCATTTAGAACGTTTATTTTTGCTCTCGGAAGATTTTCTGAACAAAGCCAAGGACAAGTGCCAAATCTTACATGTGTGTCACCGAATCGAGATAAGAGTGTTCACAAAAATTTTAACACACACGTGCAGATCAAGCAAAATATTAAGTTAGGTGCACAGAAAGAACCAAAAGTAAATTCACCGGAAGACATGCCTCAGGCAGAATGTATTCATAAATTCTGTAGAAACCAGAGTACTCAACCCTAAAAGACTCGTCTTTATACCAAAAAAGAACTTACTAGAAAAGACAAAAAGCCTTTTAACATTCCAGGAGGGATTTAAAGTCCTTTATTCAAGGCAGCCTTATAACCCCAAATAAACCCAGAATGATTTCATAAAGCCTCTACCAAGGAGATAGAGGGTTGGCTTGCAAAGAGACCCCCCAGGACAGAAGAGGCCAGCTGTGGACGGGGAGCCCTCAGAGGGCTCAAGTGGATACCGCGCACTGTTCCAAGGATTGCCAGCTCTGTCCGAAAGTGATTCTCTCAGCTTCTGTCCTCCTAAATCACGAAGAGAGAGACTTGCTAAAAGAAAAAGATACTGATTCTGGCATGTGGCACTGCAGTAGGAAAACGCAGGCCTTATTCAGGGAGGCAAAGGAAGACAAAATGCTTTAAAGGAAAAAAGAGGAGAATTACGTTACTCTTTTGGAATTATTATCCATGGCTACAAAGAACAATAGCAAGGGTGAGGCTCCTCTGAGGTTGGCCAGGTAGCTGCTGGGCAGATGTCCTAACAGAAGTATTATTTGTGTGTGTAAAGTTGCAATGGCCTTTCTGCAAGGTTGTTGTTTTTGTAGTCTTTTGTGACATATAAGCGTGAGATCTTTTTTTTTTGAGGTAGTGTTTTACTCTGTTGCCCTAGGTAGAGTGCTGTGGCATCCTACCTCACAGCAACCTCAAACTCTTAGGTGCAAGTGATCCCTTTGCCTCAGCCTCCTGAGTAGCTGGAACTATAGTTGCAGGCCATAATGCCCCGTTAGTTTTTCTATTTTTAGTAGAGACGTGGTCTCCCTCTTGCTCAGGCTGGCCTCAAACTCCTTGAGCTCAAGGGACCTACCCATCTCCACCCAGCAGAGTGATGGGATTACAGGTGTGAGCCATAGCACCTAGCCTGAGAGCCTTCTCTTTATAGCACTCTGGGCTTTATTTGTCAAAGATTTTCTTTATATCTTTTGTATTAAACTGGATGGAAGTGGAGCACATTATTCTTAGTAAAGCATCACAAGAATGGAGATGAGAATTCTATGTACTCAATTCTGATATGAGGACAATTGATGACCTGGTACATGGTGAGGGGTGAGGGAAGGGGGGTTCAGAGAGAGGGAAGGAGGGAGGAGGGTGGGGTGGGGAATTAAAAACAATAATTAATAAAAATATTTTTGTTTTTTAAAAAATACAGGTGACTCCATTTTGATTCTGACACCCTTCAAAGGTTCTTGCTCATGGCTGGGTGCCCATAGCTCATTGGTTAGGGAGCTGGCCACATGCACCAGGGCTGGTGGGTTCCAACCTGGCCTGGGCCTGCTAAACAAACAAACAAAAATAGCTAGGTGTTGTGGCGGGCACCTGCAGTCCCAGCTACTAGGGAAGCTGAGGCAAGAGAATCACTTAAGCCCAAGAGCTTGAGATTGCTGTGAGCTATGACATCACCGTACTCTACAGAGAGTGACAAAGTGAGATTATGTCTCAACAACAAAAACTGCTCTGATAGTTTAATAGGCAAAGCAAGCAACTTGCTAATAGCTCTGACCTTGGATATAGAGAAGGAAAGATTTATTCTGATGATTTAAAAGTCTAACTAAAATGGTCACAGAACACAGGCCAAAGAGAAAAGCTTCCTGCTGTTGCTAAGTAATAGCAATAGGACGAGTCTACCTGGCTGATTTCTATGCCCTATAGCAAGAAGCAATTGAATGTTTAATTTCTTCTCTTGTTCTTGATATATAGATTAACTATCAGAATAAAGCTTCCCTGAATTATTTATTGGAATGAATTTTGTAATCATAAATGAAGACAGACAGAAAAGTTCAATGGATGATAAAAAATAAATAAATAAAAGACAGCAGTTACAGGCCAATAGTCCAACTTAAAGGTATAGTTAAAAAAGAAAATTTATAAAATCATAATGACCTATTCTTTCTTTAAAAAATTAGCTATTCTGGGGCAGCACCTGTGGCTCAAAGGAGTAGGGCGCTGGGCCCCATGTGCTGGAGGTGGCAGGTTCAAACCCAGCCCTGGCCAAAAACTGCAAAAAAAAAAAAAAAAAAGCTAGGTACCTGTGGCTCAAGCGGCTAAGGCACCAGCCACATACACCTGAGCTGGCAGGTTTGAATCCAGCCTGGGCTGCCAAACGACATTGACGGCTGCAAACAAAAAACAGCTGGCATTGTGGCGGGCACCTGTAGTCTCAGCTACTTGGGAGGCTGAGGCAGGAGAATCACTTGGGCCCAGGTGTTGGAGGTTGCTGTGAGCTGTGATGCCATGGCTCTCTACCCAGGGTCACAGCTTGAGGCTCTGTCTCAAAAAAAAAAAAAAAAAAATTAGCTATTCCAGGCCAGGCACAGTGGCTCACTCCTATAATCCTAGCATGCTAGCACTCTGGGAGGCCGAAGCAGGTGGGTTGCTTGAGCTCACGAATTTGTGACCAGCCTGAGCACAAGTGAGACCCTGTCTCTACTAAAAATAGAAAAATTGAGGCAAGAGGATTGCTTGAGCCCAAATTGTAGGTTGGAGGTTGCTGTGAGCTACAATGCCACAGCACTCTACCCAGGACAACAGCTTGAGACTCTGTCTCAAAAAAAAAAAGCCATTCTGTACCTTGCCAAATTCAAGAAGATCTGAAGTAGCTTATAAAAAAAATGTATGTGTTATCAGACAAGTATAACAAGACCAAAGTACTGATCACGAAACAGAAGCAGGAGTGAGGAAGAGGAAGAAAACAAACTAGAATGCTAAGATCTGAGGAACTCTATAGTAATTAAACACCAAACCTGGCCTTGAGCTTCCTAGTAGCCAGTGATGGGGAATGAAGGGTTTATGTAGCTCTTGCTGCCTAGAAGGAACATAGACCAAAACGAACAAGTTTATATCATCCTAATCTCTGAAAATAATCTCAGAGTTATTTTATTAAAAGGAGAATTCAGTTATATAGTGAAAATAATTCTGATAGCCCATTGACAAAGCAGGCGGGAGCGCTGTGTGTGTGAACTGCAACGTCCTTTGCTGGAGCGTGGTGATGAGCAAGGCTGCACCTGCCACATGAACACAAAGCAGTCGCTGGTGCCCAGGCCACTAGAAGGTGCCTTACAAGGTCCAGCCTTGAGGCCAGTGATTTCCTGATTGATAAGGAGAAGAGCTGTCACAAAGAATTTTGGTTTGTAACACTGAATTATCCTTGGGCTGGATGCTGTGGGGTTAGTTTGATTATCTGGTGTCACCTACCAGTTCTCGGGTCATGTTGGACCTTTCTTTACAGGCTCCTGCTGCCTTTTTCTCAGCACAAAATGTCAGGTTTGCTAGGGCCCCTGTTCTCTTCATCCTGTATTTGATTTCGCCTGCTCATGGCTTCACTTGCTGCTTGTTTTCTGGTAACTTCCAAATTTATTTTTCCGTCTTATACTCTCTCCCAGGCTTCAGATCCATAAGGCATCTGGAGAAGCACCTCACACTCAACACACCCAAAGCCATCTTTCATCAAGCCAAATCCAGAAACCTACATGCTTCAGAGTTACCACGTCCTAAAGTCTATTTGGAATAGGTACATTTTCTCAGGTCACAACTAGGGAATGCAAAGAATATAATTTCTTTCTTCCTCTGTTTTTAAAAACTCTGCTGTTTGGAATCATGTAAAGAATATAATTTCATTCTTCCAGATTCTGTGCTTACTCACATGAGTCTTCATTCTTCCCAGCAGCAGCAACATCCTATTTGTCAATTCAAGATAAACAGCCAATTTAGGGTTTTTCTATTACTTCCTCTTCCCTGAAGTTTCATTGGAGTTTCATGCCCAAGTTCTGGGAACTGGGGAGTGACAGGTTTAGGTTCTTGATCCATCCTTATCCACACTGGCATTTGAAGAGACATCTGGGCTCCGCCTGTCCCTGGTCACCAGCACCTTTCTCCACCAGCATCCACCCAGATGTCCATCTGGTCTTTGGTCCCAGATCCACTCCAGTGACCCTGTGTTGTCCTCATCCCTGCCTCTGTCCACCTTTAGTGGCTCTTTTGGACACTACTACGCCTACGGAAGAGGGCAGAACTGGGAAACTTTGGATGCTTTCCTGTGCCACTCGGGGGCCCAAGAAATGTGCTGGGACTCTCAGACTAGAAACACCAAGTTGTCATTTCAGCTCTGGCTGCTGCGTCATCCTGGCCTAGGGAAATTCTTCAATAGATCAAACCCAGAGCCTGAAGCATGGGTGTCCGCTGCTCTTTGATCCCCAATCCTATCTATGGGTCCACTTATTTAACCCCCCAGCTCCCCTCTAAGGCCGATATATGGGGAGAGGAGGCTACACTCAGGGCCCCTCCTTTGTAACATTTGCCACATTCTCATATTTATTCCTCATCACGGGGGGGGGTCATATAAAAAAATCTCATTTGAGGTGGGAAACTCTAAAGAATTGGACCTTTTATTGATGAAAAGTAACGATCCGATCCTGAGGGCCAAGGGGGCAGACTGCGTTTGTTGTTGCCTGAACTGGGGGTAGGAGGGGAGAAGGAAGAACAGAGGCCAGGAGCAGAAGTGCAAGATTCAAATTTCACCCCGCCACATACTTCTGAACCTCTCTCAGGTTAGTTCGGCTGTTTTTGCGTCACTTCCAGTTTTCTCTTCCTTGGATTGCTACAATTTAAGAAACAAAGTCTTCCTGAATTCTGAAACTTGTCTTCCCTAACCTTCCTTTCAGCCATTCCTGACCCTGCAGCCGGACTGCTTTGCTGTCTCAGAAATGCACAGCCAGTCACATTCTCCTCAAGGTTTCAGCGGCTTCTCATTCACGGCCTTTGGAAGTCGGGGCTGCTGAGGACTGGGGACCAAGTCTGTAGTCTGGAATCTTTGCCTGGTCTGCTTTGGTGTCCCCAGCTTAGCCTCTGATGGGTGTTAGGACCGTGAATCTGAACACGGGGCTTGCGTTCCCCCATCCTACTCAAAGCGAACGTCTCAGCTTACGTGCTGACCCATCAGGGATGTTGGCTAATGACCTGCCGTGCACTTTTCTTTGCTAACAGGGCTGATGTCTGACTGCCTCTCGGGCAGCACGTGTTCTTCCTTCCCTGGACTCTGGGCCTCTTGAGAGCAGGACTGCGCCTTCTCAGCTTCACACTCACAGTGCCTCGTGACTCCATGGGGGCTCACAAGATGTTTGACTGAATGAACCACGGACCTGCAGGGGATGGGACCAGAGCCCAAGCCATCTATAGGAGGCAAAGGCTCCTGACGTGAGAGGCATGCATTGCCTGGATATATTAGAATGCAAGCATTTCCCATTCCTTTTTTCTTTTTTATTCTACCCATTTCTTTCCCACTTTGAAAGCACAGCAGTTTGGGTTTTAAGCTGCCCTGCACACCTTTGACGTTCTCCCAGGCAGTGCCAGGTGGCTGCACTGCGCAACAGTGGATAAAGTGACGGAGGTTAAAATTTACATGTAGTGTCCTCTCTTTTCTAAGGTAGTAAGTGTGTTCAATTATTCAACATACTCACTATGCCCAAAGCATGTCACTAGATGTTGCTTATAGTATAATTTGGAAAATTTCCATCAAAGCTAGTTAAAACATTTGTTTTTCAGTTTTATTTTAATATTCATCCAGAGTTCATTCTTCCCTGTAACTGGGGATGCAGGAAGCACTGCGGGACACTGGGTAACTAGGTACTAATTAGTACTGAACACTTTTAACATTTAACAAGTAGCACCAAGAGGGCAAGAAGGGGTTAGTGTAGCCATAAAATGAAATACTCTGAAGCAGTTAAAAGGAAAAAGGTAGATCTAAACATGCCACACACGGCCAGATTTTTGAAATTTTACAAAAAGCAACTGTAAAACAAAACATACAACAAAATTTATGCACTCCTTGCCTCCCCAAACTAGGTATTTCTGTAAGTGTATATATGTTGCATATAAAGGCACATTACATGATGCAACAGCCAGGTGTGGTGGTGCACACCTGTAGTTCTAGTTACTTGAGAGGCTGAGGTGGGAGGATCACTTAAGCCCAGAAATTGGAGGTTACAGTGATATCAAAACTGTACTCCAGCCTAGGCAACAGGAGACCTGTCTCTAAGAAAAAAATGCTAAAAGGACACACATTAATCAGGTTACAGTAATAGTGTCTAGGGATAGAACTCAGGTCAACTTGCTTTAGCCATATTAGAAACACAGGATTGGTGCCTGTAGCTCAGCGGCTAAGGGCACCAGCCACATACACTAGACCTGGGGGGTTCAAGTCCAGACTGGGCCCACCAAATAATGACAACAACAACAACAACAAAAATAGCCAGGCGTTGTGGCAGGTGCCTGTAGTCCCAGCTACTTGGGAGGCTGAGGCAAGAGAATGGCTTAAGCCCAAGAGTTTGAGGTTGCTGTGAGCTCTGGTGCCATAGCACTCTACCCAGGGCGACAGCTTGAGACTCTGTCTCAAACAAACAAACAAACAAAACAGAAAAAGAAAGTATATATAAACCACTTACGTAATTAAACTTTTTTTTTAAAGACAGAATCTCATTCTGTTGCCCAGGCTACAGTGCTTGTGGCATCTTCATAGCTCACAGCAACCTCAAACTCCTGGGTTCAAGAGAATCTCTTGCCTTAGCTTCCCAAGTAGCTGGGACTATAGATACTATCCAATGCCCAGCTAATTTTTTCTATTTTTTTTTTTTTCTTTTTATTAATAGTAGAGGTGGGATCTTGCTCTTGCTGTTGAATTCCTGAGCTCAAAAGATCATCCCATCTTGGCCTTCAAGAGTGCTAGGATTATAGGCCTGAACCGTCATGCTCCACCAACCTTTTTTTTTTTGGCTGGGGCTGGGTTTGAACCTGCCACCTCCGGTGTATGGGGCCAGCGCCTTATTCCTTTGAGTCACAGGCGCCTCCTCACCTTTTTTCTTTTTTAGAAAAAAAAAATAAGGAAATAGGGAGACATTCAAAGGCATAAAACCATTGTCAAACAGAAGACAAACCATTTGGCTTTTCTTCTTAAGTGATAGGTTCCTAAATACTGCAAATTGATGAACTTTTGTACGTGACTTCTTACAAAATATCCGCAGGTCATAATTTGGGCATGAGAGAGTGGGAGAGCCAGAGGAGACAGAAGATCTGCATAATCCTCCTGGTTCTGCCTCTCACTTGGCCAATGACATTACCTCAGACCCCCTGTCTATACAATGGGAATAACAATAACACTCAGTTGCTGAGATTGTTGTGAAAACTGTTGTGATATGGTGCAGTTGGCCATGCCACCATAGATTATGGAGTTCTACGTATAACGCTGATTTTTTTTTTTTTTTTTTAAGACAGGGTCTGGGTCCCCTAGGCTAGAATGCAGTGGTATGATCATAATTCACTGCAGGCTAGACCTTCTGGGTTTAAGCAATCCTCCTGCCTCAGCCTCCTGAGTAGTTGGGGCTAAAGGTGCATGCCACCCCACTTGGCTCATTTTCTAAATTTTTTGTAGAGTTTCACTATGTTGCTCAGGCTGGTCTTGAACTCCTGGCATCAAAATGATGTTCCCATTGTGGCTTCTCAAAGTGCCAGGATTACAGGCCACAGTGCCCAGCCAACACTGAGATTTAATGCACAGAGTATACTCTAAAATACAGGGTCTGCCCAAGGAGATGAAGATTAATCATTAAATAGAAAAATGTGGGGAGGCGCCTGTGGCTCAGTGAGTAGGGTGCCGGCCCCATGTACTGAGGGTGGCTGGTTAAAATCCAGCCCTGGCTGAACTGCAACAAAGAAATAGTCAGGTGTTGTGGCGGGTGCCTGCAGTTCCAGCTACTCCGGAGCAAGAGAATCGCCTAAGCCCAGGAGTTGGAGGTTGCTGTGAGCTGTGATGCCACAGCACTCTACTGAGGGGGATAAAGTGAAAGTCTGTCCCTACAAAAAAAAAAAAGTGAAAGTAAGTGGTTTAAAAGTTAGAGTTTATTGGGTAGTTCACAATTTTACGGGTTATTTGGAGCCGTTTTGAATTTTGAATACTGGTGGCTCCTTTTTTCTTCTTGGAATGTCAAACATGCTTGATTTGTTGCCTTAGTACAAGGCATGTCTACTCAAGGGAATTCCAACTAATTTCAATTGTAATGCAAACTAGAAATAAAAGTCAAAATACAATAGAGCACTCTAAAACTAAACACACATAGTGTTGGGGGGTGTGTGTGTGTGTTATCATTTGAGATCATTTCCACCAGAAATAAATTATATATAATTTCTTTATGAATCAATATGAAGAAAAGAGTCAGGGAAATTAAAGATAACGGAATGGTAACTCTCTAAAACTTCTATAGCAATGCAAACATAAAATTGCCTGATCTTAAGTGATGCATTCAGTATCAAAATAACATTTAAAGAGCTATACATGATACCCTTACGCCTCTGGACCTTGACTGTGAAGACAGGCAGGTAAGTCACAGAGAAAGTGGGTGCTACCCCTTTTAAAATGGCAACTACCTGGAAGTTGGCATATTAAGAGAGAATGGGATCTAACACTTAGTACGAAAAAAATGAAGTTATCTTCATAAACAAACATTTGAGACTGGGTATAAAGAAGACAGACCTTATGTAGACCCTACTTCTGCATTTTCAGTTGTACAACATTGAGACAGTCTTGATTCACACTGAGAAACGGCAGCTCTTCATTTTAATAGAGATGGCCTCCTTATGGCATCTGCACAAAAAAAAATTAACCTGGCACTGATGTTTGCTGGACTTCAATGTTTTAAAATTTTATAAACCACATGTTTGAGTTTTTTGGGTTTTAGTAAAAGTTAAAATATATATTTTTTATTCTATTTAATTTTTTCTTGAGACAGAGTCTCATTATGCCACCCTTGGTAGAGTGCAGGGGCGTCACGGCTCACAGCAACCTCCAACTCTTGGGCTTAAGTGATTCTCTTACCTTAGCCTCCCAAGTAGCTGGCACTACAGGCACCCACCACAACACCCGGCTATTTTTGTTGTTGTGCAGTTGTCATTGTTGCTTAGCTGGCCCAGGCCAGGTTCAAACCCGCCACCCTCAATGCATGTGGCTGGTGCCATGACCTGTGCTGCGGGCACTGAGCCAGTTAAAATACATTTCACAATGAAATATGAATTAAGGACCTCAACAGCACACTGTCTGAACACCATCACCTTGAGACACGAGTTGACTTGTTGGTGTTTGGTGGGAAACGTGGCTTTCTGAAACTCCAGGCTCCCAGAGCTTCCACTCAAGTTGTCTACTCAGATCTCTTGGCCATTCTTCACAAGCTTTTGTCCTGCACTCGGCCCAAGGTGCCATTTTCAACCTTCACTGGAGCCACTTTTCACGCCCTCAGTTACCATTACATAAGTGACAACTCCTAACTATTTATTTCCAGCTCTTATTTCTCTCTCAGGCTCCGTCTAGGCCCACAGCTCCACATGACTATCCCAGAGGATGCAAAACCCCGAACTCGTCATTGGTAACTCCTCTGTCCCTGCCTCCTCACTCCACCCAAATTAAGCTCCTCTCCTCTTGAATTCACTATTGATCATCTGATTGTCCAGCTCAAGAGATCCAGAGGTCGTCTTGCATTCCTCTTTTCATCATTTCTTCTTCTTCTTTTTTTAAGAGCAGGGCCTTGCCATGTAGTGGCTATTCTCAGGTGAGCTCAAAGCACAGCACAGACTTAAACTCCTGGCTTCAAGCCATCTCCCACCTTAGCCTCCTGAGTAACTGGATTACAGGTACAAGCTTCCTGTACGCAGCTTCCTCTCTTTTCCTGGCCATCCAAACCAGTCAATAAGTCGCATTGATCCCACCTTCTAAATACTTCCTGAATTCACTCCATCTCTTCCGTCTTCATCACCCCTGCCACATTGCAGCCTCTCAACAAGGATTGGGATTTGTGTAACTGCCTAACAAAACACATTTTGATTACATTTTTCTTTGCAAAATGGAATCCCTCAATATCTTTTACCTTCAGAATGAAACCCAAATCTTTCATATGACTTAAGAGTCCTTCTTGCTCTCCCTTTCCCCGCTTCTCTGTGTCCACCTTCTGTCACACTCTCCCTAACATCCTCTGCTCAGCTGTTCTGACCCATTCTAATTTTCTCAATGTCCCAATTCTTTTACCCCTCTGAGCTTTTGCACAAGATACATTCTCTGAAACTCTCTTTCACCCCATCTTTAACTGGCTAGTTGCTGCACCAAAACTCAGACAGGCCTCTTCTTTTTCTTCTGAAGACTTCCCACACCCTCTTCCTCCTGGGCTGCCCTGGGAAGTAACTCAATGTTGTCCTGCACTGAACTGTTCTCTCAGAGACCAAACACTGGTCTATTGACAAAACATTAACCCTGAGACTAATTTCCCAAAGAACTGGCACCTTGTTTTATAAATCTTTTAAGTTTACCCAATTTAAACTCAATCTTTTGGCAGTTCCTCAAAAAGTTAAACACAGAACTATTAATACCATTTACTCCTAGGTATATCACAGAATTACCAATTACTCCTAGGTATATAACGAACAGATTGCAAAGTAGAGGCTCAAATTTTATCATTATTCACAACAGCCAAATGATGGAAGTGACCCAAGTGTCAACAAATGACTAGATAAACATTCCTCAGAAAGGAATGAAATTCTGATACATGTGGCAAAATAGGTTAATCTTGAAAATATTATGCTAAACTGGGTGCAGTGGCTCACACCCGTAATCCTAGTGCTTTGGGAGGCCGGGGTGGGTGGATTATTTGAGCTTAGGAGTTAGAGACTAGCCTGAGCGAAAGTGAGACCCTGTCTCTACTAAAAATAGAAAAACTAGCAGGGTGTAGTGGCGGCTGCCTGTGGTCCCAGCTACTTAGGAGCCTGAGGTAAGAGGATCGCTTGAGCCTAGGAGTTTCAGCTTGCTGTGAACTATGACACCACGTCACTCTACCAAGGGTGACAGAGTGAGACTCTGCCTCCAAAAAAAAAGAGAGCCAAGTATGCTAAGTGAAACAAACTAGACCCCCAAAGACAAGTCTTATGTGATTTGTCCCATATGAGGACTTACAATAGGCAAGTCCATGAGGCATTAAGTAGAATAGAGATGACCAGGGGCGTGGGTGGGAGAAAGGGAAGAGGGAGTTATTAGGGGGGGTACAGAGTTTCTGTTTGGACTGATGAAAAGTTCTGAAGTTTGGACTGATGAAATGCACAGTGGTGACTGATCCAACATTTGAATACACTCAATGCCACTGATTATACACTTAAAAATGGTTAAAATGGCAAATTTTATGTTTATCACAAAAAAGGTTGCTAATTTGGTACATGAGAAAACCTAACTCTGGAGGGTTTTTTTTTTTTTTTTTTTTGAGACCGGGTCTTACTCTTGTCATCTGGGGTTAGAGAGCAGTGGTGTCATCATAGCTCACAGCAACCTCAAAACTCCTGGGCTCAAGCTATCCTCCTGTCTCAGTTTCCCCAGTAGCTGAGACTACAGGCGCACAAAACCATGTCCAGTTTTTTCCTACTTTTTCTAAAGACAAGGTCTTAATCAGGATGGTCTTGAATTCCTGGCCTCAAGCGATCCACCTGTCTCTTCTTCCCAAAGTGCTAGGATTATAGCCATGAGCCACCACGCCAGGCACCGAGGGCTGTTATTGTATCTCCTATCCCTTGCCTAGCATAATGTAGGTGCTTCTATAATTATTCACTGTCTTTCTAACTGGAAACTATACAAAGTCTGCAAGTTAAAAAAAATTGGGACCAAAACACACTGCATAAAATGACACCTGCAAAGAAGGTGTGATTTATAACTTCACAGTAATAGGCACTTTATAAACACCAAAGAAGGGTGAAGGAAGAGGTTTAAGAAGAGTGAATATGAAATACTCGGTGAAGACGTCACGGCAGATGAACTTCAGGGAAAATTTCACAAGAAATGTGAGGGAGACCTCCACTTTCCTACTGGTGTACCAGAGCGATTTAACCTGGGAACGGAGCAGGTGCAACCATTTGAGTCTTTCTCCTCTCTTGGTTCCCTCTCCTCCCAAAGGAACCCTTGGCATTTATATGTAGAAATAAAATGTTAAGCCATTAGTATGATGCCTGTAACCCAGCAGATGTTCCACAAATACTCCCCACTTTTCCATTTCACTACGAAGCTGTGGGGATAGCATTCCTTTCAGGCACATCCGCTTTCTAACTTCCTAGCCTTGCTTCCTCAGACCACTATTCTCACTGAGGTAGAACAATCAAGCCAGTCACACCCACAAGCCACGTAGAAGTTACTGTAACACTGCATATGGTATAATAGTTGTGATACACAGGTAAGAAGGAAAATATCCACAAGACATTTTTCTCTGCTATAGAAATGGCCTTAATTTTACATTTCTTAGGCATCTGTTACCTTCATCAGGCATTACTAGAAGGCAGAGTAACATTTCCACCCTTGGGTATATCCGACATGAAAATAACTAACAAAAGTTGCTCAGAACTCCATAAAATGGTAAGTTTTCAACGTTAGGTGTCTTATATCAGGTTATAGATCCTGATAAATGACAGTGTCTTCTGCAAGGCTCTGACATTCATTAGGGCAACCCCAATTTGTTTAGCTGAAAGCAGCAGCAAGGTGGGACACAGTTGGGGGTGTTCTTTATGTTTCTGCCTATCCTGATATGGCAGGTAAAACCGAAGGCCGAATGCTCCTCTTCCTTTTGCAAGGTCTGCTTTCACAAAACATCCATCCTCCTCTTATCCAGGCACACTCCTGGCATGCCCTGGAATGTGTCCTTAATCTAAAGGACAGAGGAGTCCTCACAGAGAGGAGAGAAGTGGCTCGAAGTCAACTGGGAGTCTGTGGTCTTGTATTGCTCTCCCTGGGTCACATTTTGGTAAAAATGACTTAAAATGTGTTTTTTCTATCTAGTACACTAAGCAGAATACACTAGACAGTGTAGTGCCGATCCAGGTTTTGAGTTTTCTGGATGAAATTATTATCTATTTTATTAGGTAACATATTTAAGAAATGCAAAATACTTCTTTTGTTCAGTAACTATGTTTGTACTTGTGTGACATCAAGGTACTGGGTTCCAACGAAAAACGGTCATAAAAAATTCAAGGTCCAATTTAAAATAAATATTAGAAAAAATACAGTTTCTCAATTTAGAGTAAGCAAAAGAGCAAAATCTCTTTTGCTTTCTAAATGATCCTTTTCTAGAAATTTCTAAGATATTCTTTTACACAAAAATTATCTTTTCAACAAACACTTTTTCCTACTAACGCTGTAACATGGTGTCCTACTTGAGAAATTAAAAAAACCTGTTGATCTCAACTGCTTCTTACCTGAAAAGTTTTTAAAAAGATTTTAAATAAATTACCTCATAAATGATAATGGAACAATGGTATACATGTACATTCAGGGTGCAAAAATCCAGTGAAGACAGTTTCTTGACTTCAAGTACGGAGTTTCAGGATGTTAAAAGCATTTGATATCAAATAAGTAAGAGGATTAAAAAAACAGCAACAAACCACTGCTAACCAACAAAACTTTCCCCCAGCCTGCTTCTCATTTCAGTACTGACAGAAATCAGGACCCCGGGAAAAGCAGCTGAAGTGCACACTTGAGTTAAATAAAAACATGAAAGACTGTAGCACACGTTAATGAGTAAATTTAATTTCAACAGGGCAAAGAAATTAACTTTAAACGAGGGTAGTGGCAGCAGCTAAATTCTGAGTGTCCCTTTTTATTCCACCTGAAAAAAAAGTGTGAAGTTTTTCCTCTAACTGCTTCCCAATGGTTCAATGACAGCAAATATCCAGTGCATGCCGGTGCTGGAGGCCTTCTATAGGGATGAGGACGGATGCAACTTCGTGAGTATTTTTTAATCTGCAGAAAGAAAGGGGCAGAAAAGGAGAAGGGCGAACAGAGAAAGAGAAAGAAAGTGGGAGAGAGAGGGAGAGAGAAAGAGAGAAACAAAAACTAATTTTCCAGGCAGGGAAATACTTATAAAACCTTTTATGTCAAAGTTAGGATTTCACAACATAACATACTAATGCAAAATCCAGGAGCACCTGTAAGATTTAAGTAAATGCTGCCATCACTTAAATGCTTTTAAGTATCTGTAAAAGACTGGAAAGAAAAAAAAGATAAAGTACATTCTCCAGAGAACAACAAATATATTTCAAAATAAAAACTGTATTTTTGTTTTTTTTCTCAGTTTTTGTTTTTGTACAAGGATTCATAGTTCTCACAGAGTAACTTATACACAATGGGATTAACCTTTGCTCTCCTCCGTGTCGCTTCAAGTCCACATGTTCAGGCTATAGTCCCCGCCACCGTTTCAGACAAATAGATTACCATAGTTTGATCTAAATATAGATACATTATATAATATCTGTCTCTGGGAAAAATCGAACTTTAAAATGCAAATGTTTATTTATATAATACAGAAATGGAAAAACTACAGTAGGCACACGATCTAATTATGACTTGTGGATGATGACTTCTAGATACTCTCCTACTGTAAACGATATTTAAAATAGTCTTAAGAAGATTCTATTTATATGTGCACTTGTGTCCACCTTATCCCATATACTGTACAGGTCTATTGACAATCTGGGAGTTTAAAGGTGCAGCCCTCAAGAAATTGTTAAGTCACTAAAAAAAGGAAACAATTAGGCTCTATTGGACAAGGAAAACACTCACAAAATTTCCAATTTTAAATTTCATATCAATAGGAAAATATTAAAAATAATTTCTTATATATACATATGGGTATATGTATATATTAAATTACACATATGTCTCACATTATCAATACAATTCATGTGGAGACATTTTGGTGAGTTATTTTCCCATTAAATGACCACTATGTCAAAATTTAAAAATATTTTATTACATCATTAAAATAGTTCACTTACCATTTCAACAGCTTATACTGCTTTGAAAATTTTTTTTAACTCTTCATAACTAAATTCCCTGATCCTTAATGTTAAATCCCCTATTTAAGTTAAATAAAACCTGGTGCTCTTTGTTACTCAGAAACTGGTGTTATTGATAAAATCACATCTACTTCAAAAATTCCATCAATCAAATAAATTTCATTACCTGATTTATCAGAGAAATAGCTCTGAGCATGTGTATCTAAATTATTCTCCCTCTAATAAGTAGGTGAGGAATATCCTAAGATAGATGGAGGTAACTCACAGGATGTTATAGCCCATATAATGTATAATGATTACGTGTCTGTATAAACTTTTTCAGAGACACCTGAAAACTCACTTTACAAACTAACTTTAGAAACAGATCATTTATTTGTCACTCTCATATAAATTAATATGTATGTATTTACATACATACACATACATGTAAAACAAAATTGTCTAGTGTTGAGTAGCTGTTTGAGTGAAAAAAATGGCTACAAATTGATTCATTAGCTCAATTTCGTACTTAACAATTCAATCGTTTTTGGGATACAAACAAAAAGTCAGTGCATTTATAGACTCCATAGAGTCAGATACTCAAGCATACACTTTTAAAAAGACCCTCCTCAACATCACAGGCATTGTACAGCAAGAATATATGTACTCTGATGCAATTCCTACTCCATAAGCAGACTAGACAGCACTTGGGCTTACTTTTAAAATAGCTTTGTGAAAGAAATATATAAAGAAATGCATGTTTGCTAAAAGTCTTTTAAAATTACATCAAAACAACATTAAAACCCGTTCACTGAGAAGAGCCTATTGAATTTAATTCCTGTGTTGAAATGCCTAGTTAACAGTTCAGAATATTGCCTTGTAAGGTTTAAATAAAGATGTGAATGATGTGAAGACCCAGACAGAGGACACAGCTCCATCTCCATCTGCCACCATCACAATTCAGACACAGTCCTCTGATCAGCTGTTTGATGTAAATGGATCCTCTTTAAAATAGTTATACACCTTAAAATTATCTATAATAAACAGTTCCCCAATAACCATTATTATTCATAAATCGAAATGCGTTGATCATTCAGAAAAAATTTCTTGCAAAATATATAAATAAATGTAACTGCATATTCTGTAAATATACTTAACATTGCTAGACCAGACCATCAACGACGGGCTGCTGTATTTCAGTACTGTGTCAAATTTATTAGAAATTTAAAAAGAAAAATTTCTGAGGGACTCAGCTGCCTTCATTAGTTGGCTTTAAAATGTGTAATAAAATGGGAGACAATATCTTCTCATAAATACACGGAATCAATATGGAAAAGTAAACTATACAACAGATAAGATTAGAGAACACCAGAGTGTACCAGAATAGTCACCAGAGTGAAATATCTTCCAGCACAAAAAAAGGGAAGAACTCTATACACCCAGTTATAGTCTATTTCATTTAAAGATGTGGCTCTTTCTCACTCCTGGCAAGAATTAATTGGTAATGGCACTGCTTTTCAGCAGTGCAAAAATATCCTGAGAAATTATTCAGATTACAACAAAAGACAGGGCTTCCATCACTAAGTTTTTGCACAAAACACAGCTCTAGATCGTAAATAAATTAATTTAAAAAGCAGGTAATCTTCACTGTGTTGAACACAAAAAGGGGATGTGACCCAGACATTGTTAATTCTCCCATTGGCTAATATCGGAAAAAAAGATTGCATTAAGTGTCTATTTATAACTTTCTAGTTAACTATGGCCAATAATATACATGGAGGTAATTTGTAGTTCAAGTTTTTCATCTCTTTTTATTCCCAACTAGCTACAAGCTGAATTCTAAAATTTACACTGAAATATACAATTCCGATTTTCAAAAGATTCTCCTCCTGGAGGAGTGAGTGATATTCAAATTTTTTGTGCAATCTTGATGCAGAGCCCAAACAGTCCTATGAAGAGAGAGAAGTGTATCTTTGAATCAATTGGCACTGAAATTTTACTTTCCTTAGCTGCATTCTAGTAGCTTGGCCAAGTTATCTCGTAATTCTGAAAGTTCAAATATTTTTCCATCCAGAATTTCTAAGAGTGTCTTCAGGTTATTGCGAAAAGCTTCTTGTTCATTCTGACTTTTCTCCAGACGTTGCTCTAAGTCAGACAGTTGTCCCTCCAGGTCTTTGTTCCGAATTTCTACTTCCTTCAGAAACAAAAGCGTTACATATATGTGTATATATATATGTCAATTTATCACTTAGAAACAACACAACTTTCTGTCATTATCAATCTTTCAGTAGTCAATGCAGTTTGACAATCAGGATGAGCTCTGCAATCTCAACACAATTTAAGATTTTGTTAAAATTGGGCCATCTCAGACAGAGATCCATGTGATTTAATGACTACCTTGTTGATCAATCTATCTAACCATGTAACAAGAATCTACTGACGTTGTGCTAAGTAACACTCTAGGTACTTCAAATACTGACATAGGACTGAGACCCATTATATGGATCATTTATATCTCATCTTTATTGCTGTCTAATACTTTTCCTATGGAATAACCACTAGCAACCTCAGGTGAAAGCAGGCAGAGAAAAAAGAGAACTTTCTCTTCTTACTAGCAACACTGGAGAAAGATTTAGCAAAGAAAGCAACAAGATTTTAGGATTCTTTGAATATTATAATTGTTTTTTGCTTTGCCTCACTATTAAATGAATGTATGTGTAGAGAATATAGCTCAATTGCTAAAACTGTAGTGAAGATATATAAAAACTGTACATATTAGAGAAGTATAACAGGTTCAATATACTGCAAAAAAAATGATAAAAGGGAATCAAATGTTCATGTCAGGAAAAAAATGTTTAATAAATGTTTTGATACAAAATAAACTCAGACTAAGAAAAATGGCAGAAAGCCAACCATTATACTTTAAAGAAGCTATTCCGGTAAACAATGAACTGAAAGTTATATATCCTTCTTGGAAAGCTCACTTTTACATTGGAAAGGAATTAAGTGACTGACACAAATTACATTCAAATACATAAATTATATGGCACAATGAAAACATTTTGGTGTTAGTTATACAACACGAATCAAACTCAGAAAATAAGATGTTTCAAATTCTCAAAAGAAATTCTATTAAGTCTAAAGGACAGTAGAATTAAAAAAAAATTATATTATCATTATTTTTTGAGACAGAGTGTCACTATGTCGCCCTAGGTAGAGTGCTGTGTCGTCACAGCTCACAGCAACCTCCAACTCTTGGGCTCTAGCGATTCTCTTACCTCAGCCTCCCAAGTAGCTGGGACTACAGGTGCCCACCACCACGCCTGGCAATTTTTTGGTTGTAGTTGTCGTTGTTTGGCAGGCCTGGGCTGGGTTCATACTCGCCAGCTTTAGTGTATGTGGCTGGCGCCCTAGCTGCTGAGCTACAAGCACCGAGCCTTAATTATATTATTGAAAGACAATCTAGTAAATGTTAAATGAAAATAACAATATAAAACAGGTTACTGAAATGGCAAAAAATATATATGCACAAGGACAAACACTAGGAATGAATGTACAAATAGGAAATAAAAAATAGTTCTATTATATTCAAATAATAGACTTTTCTACCCCAAATTAATTGTTCTCACAATATCCACAAAAATTAGACTTCCAAGGGAAAAAATATTGGAAAATTGGCTTGAATATATTTAAGAAAGTAATGATTCCTCACGTACAGTGACAGATGAGTAAGAGCAAGGCTCAAGCAAGGGTGCTGCAGATGAGTTGCAATAGCCTGAGAAAATGTAAGACAGGAATCAAATAGCTGTCATAATTTATAAAGGAAGAATTTAAGCAATCCCAATCAAATCTCAAAGTATTTACTGTCAGATGTTAACCAGGTGTTTCTAGTCTCCTTCCTTTGAGTAATCTGCAGGGTGAAGATTAGTAAATTGAGAACAGACTCTCAAACTAATAAAATATTTATAAATTCAGAAGCCAAATAAATACAGGGAGGCTGCAAACTATGAGGGAAGAAACAGATCCTGAGATCAAATGGAAAAATTCCACTCAAGATTGCACAGCATGCTCTCCTGCCTGCTTGAACAATAAGCATCAGGATAGAATGTTTCCAGCTATAAAAATAGCCCAAATGTCATTCACTTGAAAACACTCACTTCACAAGGCACCACCCAGTTTGTCCTCTAAAGCCTTTCTAAAAATGAAAGGCTCCCTTGTTTCCCTGCCAATCAATGGAACACCCAAACATTTCTTTCTTTCTTTTTTTTTTTAGAGACAGAGTCTCACTTTATTGCCCTCTGTGGAGTGTTGTTGTGTCACAGCTCACAGCAACCTCCAACTCCTGGGCTCAGGCGATTCTCTTGCCTCAGCCTCCCGAGTAGCTGGGACTACAGGTGCCTGCCACAATGCCCAGCTATTTTTTTTTGTTGTTGCAGTTTGGCTGAGGCAGGGTTCAAACCCACCACCCTCTGTATATGGGGCTGGTGCCCTACTCACCCCACACCCAAACATTTTCAATGGAAGCAAGCAAAACACAAAATTCCCTCAGCTAATAAAAGGATGCTGTTCTCTCTAGAATGAATTTCCTACTCTAAGCCATCTGTTTGTAGGAATTTTACTAGCTCGATAACAAAAGAGATCTAATACAATGCTGATAGTGCTAGTCTATTTTTAGGCAGAGAGAATATGTTCCTAGAGCAAGAATAGATAACCCAGAGCAGAGGGGCCAAAAAGATGAACTGAAGTTACAGTTGGTGGCACTCTGCAGCTGTCTTACCTTTTGTCCGTATTTCCAACCCTCGCCTTTTTGTCTTTCATTCTCTCAACAAACGAATTCATCTGCTTATTATGATCTTGTCCTACTATTTCCTTCTTTTCCTTTACAGAGTAAGGTATACACAAGGGGACCAGAGAGAGGCATGGTTCAGTGTTGACAAAGATACTGCAGGCTGGGGGCAGCGCCTGTGGCTCAACAGAGTAGGACCCCAAATGCTGGAGCTGGGGGGTTCAAACCCAGCCCCAGCCAAAAACCGCAAAAAAAAAAAAAAAAAAAATCTGCAGGCTGGAACTGCTAACCTCTTTAAAGTACTTTAAAAGGCAAAACCTCAAAAGTATAAAATTCTACTGGGCAGAACTCCATCCTTGGCATTTGTTTTAGAACACTAGAGCAATAGTTCTCAACCTTCCTAATGCAGCAATTTATGTTCATTGTTTAAAAGGGGTCGCGACCCACAGGTTAAGAACCGCTGCAGAGCGATTAAAGGAAAATTAAACAATTATGACCACTGCTGATGGCACCAGATCAGCTTAATTTTCTATAAATTAAGCCTGAAAAAAATAATTATCTTTACTGACATCTGATTCACATTGTAGGCTCTTATTAGTAACATATATTATTGCCCTATTAACTGTTAACCTTTATATGTGATAGGAAATAGAAATCAAGACAGTAATTAACAATTCAACAGAAAACAGATAAAAGGTACATATATTCTGTAGAACTTACTCAACAATTAGTTACTAAGCATCTTTTAAGTACTAGGTATTGGGAATAAAGCAGTAAATACTACACAAAGGATGGTTGCTTCATAGAGCACATACTTAAAAGGAAGACCCTGGAAATAAGGAAGGAATACGCAGAATGGATTTCTGGGTAGCTGAGGTAATGATGGCTGCGTACATGTTATCTACCAACCAGAACTATATAGCTATATTTACCAAAACTACATAAACAAACAACTAAAATAAAACCATGCAAATTCCATGACATCAATGTAACCATAAGATTGAGAACAATACAAACGTCAAACTACCTGTAATTAGAAAGTATAAGCACCAACTTCTAGCAGAGGTATTTCTCAAGCTCTCACCCTAACCCTTTCCAGAGGGAAGGGACAGTTGTAGGGGTGAGGCACACAAGAGTGAAGAGCATGAAAGGCCGAGGATTGAACTATGGTAAGCCTAAGAAAGAGGAAGACCAGCATTGTTCTCAGTGCCAAAACACTGAAAGAACTGTGGGAGAGGAACAGAGCAGACCACAGGAAAGGAAACAGCGTACCTGATAGCACTGGAGGAGGTGGTCTGAAACAGGCAGAAGACGCTGCTGACGAGAGGACGGTAAGAGGAACAGAAAGAACTCCTTTAGAAGAATATGGTAAAGGGAAAAGGGAGCAAGATAGGGACATTTAAGATCTTGTATGACAAAAGAAAGTTAAAATATCGAAGGACAATCTCTTCTCATTGTCTTTGCAAAAGAGTTTTAGAAGTATGTATGCATTTATTTATGACTGACTGAGTGAAGAGGTGCCATCCCTGCAACCTTGAACTCTTAGGCTCAAAAATCATCTGGCCTCAGCCCCCGGAGCAGCTGGGACTACACATCCAGATAAATGTGTTTTTGGACTATGAATTCAGAAACCATCCTAAATCACCATCCTACCCACAAAATGCAAAGGTATAAGCAAACTTCATTTACCCAAACTATTAGAAGAAAGAAATAGAAATACTCAAAATTTTCAGATGAAAATTTCAAAATCCTCCCAAACCAACTATGAAGAAGAAAAGTCTAGAAGAACACTATTCTCTAAATTAAATATTCTCAAACAAGCATTCCAAAAGCGCTTGAATTAGATATTTAAAAACTATGAATAAAAATGGGCAACCCCCCAAAATAAGAGGAAAGTTGATCAAACCCATGAGAAAAACAAGAAAAAAGGGCAAAATCATGTCACAAATGAAGACTGAGTTATAAAGCCTCCACAGAAAGACACATTTGAATAAAAACTTTTTTTTTTTTTTTTTGAGACAGAGTCTCACTATGTCGCCCTCAGTAGAGCGCTATGCTGTCACAGCTCACGGCAACCTCAAACTCTTGGGCTTAAGTGATTTTCTTACCTCAGCCTCCCAAGTAGTGGGACTACAGGCACCCGCCACAACTCCTGGCTACTTTTTTTTTTGCAATTGTCATTGTTTTTTAGCTGGCTCAGGCTGGGTTTGAACCCACCACCTTGGGTGTATGTGACCAGTGCCTTACCCACTGAGCTATGGGTGCCACCATAAAATTATTTTAATTCAATTCTAACTTATTATTTTAAAAAATCCTAGAGAATAAAAGTGACATAAAGTGGGAAAAACGGTTAGAGTTCTGGTTGAAACAGAAGACAAGAAAATATAATCCACTGTGCTAACCTAGAATCAGAATTTTCAAAAGCTATGAACAAACTAAAAACAAGGCAATAATGAAGTGTCATGGCTCGGTGCCTGTGGCTCAAGCGGCTAAGGCGCCAGTCACAGACACCTGAGCTGGTGAGTTTGAATCCAGCCCGGACCCGCTGAACAACAAAGACGGCTGCAACCAAAAAAATAACCAGGCACTGTGGTGGGTGCCTGTAGTCACAGCTACTTGGGAGGTGGAGGCAGGAGAATTGCTTGAGCCTGGGTGGAGGTGACTGTGAGCTGTGATGCTAGAGCACTCTACCCAGGGCGACAGCTTGAGGCTCTGTCTCCAAAAAAAAAAAAACAAAAAAACAGGAGTAACAGCTTCCCTGCAACTGGGCACAGTGAATCTGGGGAGATAAGACTCCAGAGATCTCTGGCTGGTGGGATCTGCCTACAATCATCTCTTTGAGGATACAGGGAGTCAGCAAGGGACTTCTGGACCCCAAGAGGAGGACAAAAACAGTGAAAAGCTAGCAAGTGGTTGCGTGTGTTTGATCGACCTAATCCCGCCGGCAACTGTTAAGTACAAGCAGCAGTGAGACTGCAAACTGGAAAGGCTTTACCTATGAACTGTTTTGGTGTTTTTGGACTTGGCACTCAGTTGAACTGCCTTGGGGAGAGCTTGAGCAGGAGTTTGGAGAACTTTCGACATTGTCTAGGGCCCCAGACTGAGCTGCTGAGCCAGACGGAGCTAATAGTGTTCGGCTGTGGGCCACAGGGAGCCATTGTGAGAGAACGGCCCTGGCAAGCTCTATCCTCAGGGTACCAGAGCAGGATCAGGTAGGACCTAGTAACCTAGTGACTGAGCAGCCTAAAGGTGGGGACTGAGCTGCCTTATAGCCTTAACCCTCAGGGGCAGAGTGAGACCGGGTTTTGGCACACTGAAGACTCTGGCTGTTGCCCTGGGTAGAGTGCCGTGATGTCACAGCTCATAGCAAACTCCTGGGCTTGGCACTGCCCAGACCTCCATAAGAGCTGCGCTGCGACCCGCACCCACCGGGCCGCCGCATGCCCTGACCAGGAACTGCAGGAGCCGTGCAATCCTGCGTCCTCCCTCCTGTGTCCTCCAGGCCACCACACTGGCCCCTTTGTCTGGCCAGGGATACTGGTAGCTGCGTGCCCTCTGGAGCCCTCCCTGCCCCTGGCCAGAGACTGCTGGAGCCTTTGGCTCTCTGTGCCAAAGTCACTGGGGGTCAGGCACTCCCAGAACCCTGCACACCACCTCCTGCCCTGTTGCTGGATCCGGGTGTGTCACACGCGGGAGCTGCTTCCACAACCAGAACTCCCTAGCTGGGGCAGCCCCAGAGGAACTACACAGGGTCACTCCCTACAAATATCCAGCAACAACAGAGTGGTCCTGCTGGGGTCTAATCTTGGAGAGACACCTCCCCAACTCTGAGGACGGCCAGGGGCAACGGTGAAAAACAATCATGAGGCAAAATCAACAGAAAAACTCTGGCAATATGAATAATCAGAGTAGATTAACTCACCCAAGGATCAATGGGGCAGACACAGCACAAGATCTCATGCACAAACAAATAGCTCAGATGTCAGAAATCAAATTCAGAATCAGGATAGTAAATAAGATCGAATTAGAACTCCAAGCAGTAACCCAAAAGATATCTCAAGAATTCAACAAATACAAAGACCAAATGACCAAAGATTTCAACACATTGAGACAAGAAGTTGCATCCCTCAAAGATCTGAGAAACACAGTAGAATCCTCAGTAACAGAATGGAGCAAGCAGAAGAAAGGATTTCTGACATTGAAGACAAAGCTTTCGAACGCTCACAAACTTTCAAAGGGGAAGAGAAATGGAGGGTAAAAACAGACCACTCTCTCAGAGAGCTCTGGGATAATTTGAAGAAAACCAATATTCGTCTTATAATGATCCCTGAAAGCGACAAAGTGGCTTCACAAGGCAAAGAGTCTCTTCGCCATGAGATTATGAAGGAGAACTTTCCAGACATGCCAAGAGATTCTGAAATTCAGATAGCAGACAGTTAGAACTCCAGCACGACTCAACCTGAATAAGACATCCTCCAGATAAATCATAATCAATTTCACTAAAGTTAATATGACGGAGAAAATTCTGAAAGCTGCCAGACAAAAGAAAACCATTACCTACAAGGGGAAGAATATTAGAATAACTGCAGATCTCTCTGCTCAAACCTTTCAAACTAGAAGAGGATGGTCATTGACTTTTAATCTCCTAAAACAAAATAACTTTCAACCTAGGATCCTATACCCAGCTAAACTGAGCTTCATTTATGACGGAGAAACTAAATACTTCAATGACATTCACATGTTGAAGAAATTTGCCATAACTAAACCAGCTCTCCAGGATATTCTCAGACCTATCCTCCATAAAGACCAGCATAATCCTCCACCATAAAAGTAAACTCACCCAGAAAATTTTGATCAAATTCCAACTTCCACAGTCACAAAAGGATTACAAATGTCCACCGGACTCTCGAAAGGCTTATCAACATTCTCAATTAATGTGAATGGTTAAATTGTCCTCTAAAGAGGCACAGGTTGGCTGATTGGATACAAAAACTCAAGCCAGATATCTGCTGCATATAAGAATTGCATTAAAAGACAATTATAGACTCAAGGTGAAGGGATGGTCATCTATATGCCAGGCAAATGGGAAGTAGAAAAAAACAGGCATTGCAATCCTGTTCGCAGATGCAATAGGCTTTAAACCAATCAAAATAATTAAGGATAAGGATGGACACTTCATATTTGTTAAAGGTAATACTCAATATGACAAAATCTCAATTATTAATATTTATGCACCCAACCAGAATGCACCTCAATTTATAAGAGAAACTCTAACAGACATGAGCAACTCGATTTCCTCCACTTCCATAGTAGTTGGAGATTTTAACACCCCTTTAGCAGTGCTGGA
>CAUYPK010021631.1:0-19493 GCA_963574355.1 Loris lydekkerianus
TTGCTCCATTCTGTTACTGAGGGATTCTACTGTGTTTCTCAGATCTTTGAGGGATGCAACTTCTTGTCTCAATGTGTCAAAATCTTTGGTCATTTGGTCTTTGAATCCGTTGAATTCTTGAGATAACTTTTGGAATTCTAATTCGATCTTGTTTGCTATCCAGTTCCTGAATTCAATCTGACATCTCAGCTATCTGTTTGTGCATGGAGTCTTGTGTTGTTTCTGCCTCATTGATCCTTGGGGGAGTTGATCTACTCTGATTATTCATATTGCCATAGTTTTTCTGTTAATTTCGCCAAATGATTGTTTTTCACCGTTGCCTCTGGCCGTCCTCAGAGTTGGGGAGGTATCTCTCCAAGATTAGACCCCAGCAGGATCACTCTATTGTTGCTGGATCTTTGTAGGGAATGACCCTGTGTAGTTCCTCTGGGGCTGCTCTAGCTAGGGAGTTCTGGTTGTGGAAGTAGCTCCGGTCTGTGACACACCCGGATCCAGCAACAGGGCTGGGGGTGGTGTGCATGGTTCTTGGAGTGCCTGGCGCCCAATGACTTTGGCACAGAGAACCCAAGGCTCCAGCAGTCTCTGGCCAGGAGAAGGGCTCTGCACAGAGGTAGGGAGGGCTTCAGAGGGCGTGCAGCTACCAGAGTCCCTGGCCAGATGAACGGGCTAGTGTGGAGGCTGGGAGGATAAAGGAGGGGGGATGCAGGGTTGTGTGGCTCCCGCAGTTTCTAGTCAGGGAATGTGGAGGCCCGGTGGGTGCAGGTCACCTGTTGGGGTCGCTGCACAGCTCTTATGGAGGTCTGGGCGGCGCCAAGCTCAGGAGTTTGACGTTGCTATGAGCTGTGACATCATGGCACTCTACCCAGGGCAACAGCCCAAGGCTCCAGTGTGCCAAAACCGTCCCACTCTGCCCCTAGGGATTAAGGCTGTAAGGCAGCTCACTCCCCACCTTTAGGCTGCTCAGTCACTAGGTTACTTTGTCCCACCCAATCCTTGCTCTGGGACCCTGAGGGTGGAGCTTGCCGGAGCAGTTCTTTCACAATGGCTTACTTTGCCCAGCTTAGTGGCTCGTTCTGGGGTCCCAGACAATGCCCAACGTTCTCCACACTCCTGCTCAAGCTCTCCCCAAGGCAGCTCAACTGAGTGCCAAGTCCAAGAACACCAAAACAGTTCACAGGTAAGAACTTTCCGGTTTGTAGTCTCACTGCTGCTTGTACTCACTGATGCCGGCCTGATTAGGTTGATAGAACACACGCAGCCACTTGCCAGTTTTCCACTGTTTTTGTCCTCCTCCTGGGGTACAGAATTCCCTTGCTGGCTCCCTGCATCCTCAAAGGGATGATCATAGGCAGATCCCACCAGCCAGAGATGCCTGGAGTCTTGTCTCCCCAGACTCGCTGTGCCCAGTTACAGGGAAGCTGTTACTCGGCCGCCATCTTTAATCCAATCCTTACCATTCTTGTGTTCACTGGAGTACCACTTTTAAATTTCAAGAACTTTTCGTTTGCATTTGTAACTTAGGTAATTGGTGCTAAAGGCCGAGCTTTTAGCCTGTTTTAGCTTTTGACATGCCTTCCTGACCAAGCTTAATCATTTCTAGCTTTTGATTTAAAGTAAGAGATGTGAAATTCTTTCTTTCACTTGAACCTGTAGAGACCACTATAGGTTTATTAATTTAGATATTGTTGTGTCTCAGGGAATAGGGAAGTCCGAGGAGAGAGTAGTAGATGGAGATGTGGCTGATGATTGGAGCATCAGGACATATATAACATTAATTGGTTAAATTTGATGCTTTCTAAAGGTATAATTCAGAGCACTCTCAGAATAATTTTCTTCTGTAGCCTACTACAATTTGAACAGTAACATTCAACATCACTGACCACAGGTAACTAAAATAGATATCATGAAAAATTTTGAAATATTGTGACAATTACCAAAATGTGACAAGGAGACAAGAAGGGAGCACCTGCTGTTGGAGAAATGGCGCCAACAGACTTGCTCAAGGCAGGGTTACCACAAACCTTCAGTTTATAAAGAACCACAGTATCTGCGAAGTGCAGCAAGTGAAACTCGGAAGGCACAGGTTGCAAAGGGAGCCCTGCGGGAACTGCATTGTCAGGTGTCAGGCAGGCCTTATCCTGAGAAGCATAAGGCCCGGGGCAATGTGCTTTCTTGTGTTTAGTGAGGAGATGGCTAGTTGGAGAACCCCACTGCTATGCTAGAAAGTGCTGAGCTATCTTTCTGGCCCTTTGAGGGGCATTGTGGGAGCCCTGGGATGGGGCTGTCAGCCGTTCAGCACTTGTCCCTCTCACTGCTGTGAAACCCACACAGAATGGGGAGAGAGACCCTGGAGGGCCCAATACACCTCGGAAAGGCCGGGCTCCCTGCTCAAGCTTGGTAAGAAGTGTCAGACGAGAACAGGGAAGCATCAAACTAAGCAGAGGCCCTTCCTAGGGTGGGTCCCTGTGGGAATGCCCAGACACGTGCCCATGAAGTGACTGTCCATCTTCTCTTTCCCCAGACCCTGTTCATGAAGCCTCACAACCCAGAAGCCATTTCCCCCAAGACGCAGGCCAGGCTGCCAATCACCACAACACGATGCTCAACTCCTGGATAGAAGCTATGAGTCTGCGAGAAAGAGAACCTGGAACTAGAGAACAAAGCTGCAGGATGGGGAGAACCCCAGACTTGGGGAGCCAGGGAGAAGATGGGGTTCAGAATGAACAGCCTCACTGAGCCAGCCTCGCTCAGAAAGAGGCTGGGGACAGGTGGATGTTGCCAGTCCTGGCCTGGTGCTCTCAGATTCCATAACCTTTGGTGGCCTGCTTGCTTCCACCCTCTGGCCATCCTGGGTTAACTCTTAGGGCTGGGTCTGCTGTGGGGATGGGCTGAGTACAGGACTCATGTGCACACTATGTACTGGCTTCCCAACGCCCCATTCATCAGAGGGGGGCTTTCCCACCCTCGCCGTGTCTCCTCCACTAAACTTTATGCCCTGGGGCTAATGTCCACTGTGGTGGAGATCTTTGGGGCCCAGTTAAAGGGTCATTAAGAAATTCATCTCAGTAGGGCACCTGTAGCTCAGCGGCTAAGGCACCAGCCACATACACTGAAGTTGGCAGGTTCAAACACATCCTGGGCCTGCCAAACAACAATGACAACTACAAACAAAAAATAGTCTGGCATTGTGGTGGGCGCCTGTAGTCCCAGCTACTTGGGAGGCTGAGACAAGAGAATCACTTAAGCCCAAGAGTTTGAAGTTGCTATGAACTGTGATGCCACGGTACTCTACCAAGGGCGACATAGTGAGACTCTGTCTCAAAAAAAAAAAATAAATAAATAAAAATTCATCTCTCCTTTCCCAAGGCCACTGGGAGGATCTAGAGAGCGGAGGCCTTGACAGGCTGATCAGCACCTAAACCAACTCATAGAACTCACATCTGTCCCTGGAAAGGGAGTCCTAAAGCAGTGTTTGAACTCCTGGGTTCAGTCATTCCTGAAGCCGGATCTATTCTTCCCTTATCCTGTAGCAGAGCTTATAAGTCCCCTTCAAGCTGCTTCCCCAGTGCAGCTTGCTCCTCCCTGAGCCCACCCCGGAAGGCATCAGAGACCCAGCTCAGCCTGCCTCCCCTGCAAGCCTGCGTCTCAGTGCCCTGTCTTGCCAACTCTCACTTTCTCTGTATTCAAGATTCATCTGGCGGCGGGCAGTCTTCCTTCCTTTCTTTGGGATGCCACACCATTCTCTCTTCCCCCATCTCCTCTTCTCTCACTCCCTGCTTTCTGCCCTCCTTCTCTCTCTTTCTCATCTCTTCCCCCTACTATCTTCCCTTTTTCTAAAATAAAATATACTTTTACATTAAAAAAAAAAAAATAAGATTCGTTTGGTTACAGAAGACAGAAATCTGGGAGGTGGGGGAGGCTGCTTCAGCACAAACCCTGATATGCTCTTCTAACAGACGGATCAAGGCACAGATTCTACTTTAGGAAGCTCTGGATCCAGGGGCTCAGACAGTGTCTCGGGTCCCTGTCTCCCTTCATTGCTCTGTTCTCCTCTGTCTTGGCAAAGATGGCCCCTGGCAGCTCTCACCCTCCATCTACCAGCTTACCATTCAGTGGAAGGAGATCATATTCCCAGCAGCAAAAGCCAGGTTGAATAGCTTTGGTCACATATCCATTCCTCCACTGGCCACTGGCCAGAGCAACGGAATGCTGTGATTGGCCAATTGGTGTCATATGACTCATCTCTGCATCAGGAGGGGGATCAACCAACCCCATCACATGGTCTGAGAGTGGGAGATGGGCCGTTCACCAAAGTTACCAGGAAAGGATAGCAGACAGAGGAACTTCAGAAGTCCACTGCAGTCCCCAGCCTGGGATGGTGAATTTACTGGGCATAGAGGCCCTGCCTTTTCACTCTCATACCTCCAGAGCACAAGGCATGCAGGACAGGACCCTTTACTGGCCACTTCCTGCAGGCCAAACCCTGTGCTGGACCCTAGGGTTCAGAGAGAGGGACCCAAAGCCTGGCCCTTGGTTGCAGCTCATAGTGCGCCAGGCAGGCAGGCAGGCAGACAGGCAGACATGTGGGCAGTGAGCTGAGAGCAGGAATAATCATGGGGATTTGTGGGAGTAGAGCTCAGGGGCCCAGACACAGCCTGGAGGGGTCCCAGAGGCTTCTGGAGTAGAGGAAAGCCCTGGAGCCCACTGTCCAAGACCAGGAGGAGGGAGGAGGTCAGGTGGGATGGGGGTGGTGTTCTAGGCAGGGGCACAGCCAGGGCAGAGGCATGAGGATCAGGCCAGGGCGAGTTAGTCAGAGAACCACAGCAATTTCCTTGTTACTGGAGAGGCCAGTGCAGAGACAAGAGGTAGGAGGCTGGCTGGAAAGGGACATAGGGGCCTGGGACTTTGGACTGGACACCGAATGCTATACCAGCACAGCCTATAGGGAGAACTGGACAGGTCCAAGCAGCAAGGCAGCAAAGTTCTCTCAACCACTCTGCTGATCTGGAGTCCCCAGATCATTTTCTCAGGGGATATTCTGTTCTGAGTCGCCAGGTTATTAGGGGATTAAAATTGGGTTTCTCTCCTGGGCTTGTCTTCCTTCTGTGTTGAACTGCAAATCAGTTGCCTGCCTCAGAGTTTGCCCAAGGTCTGTGGTTAACCAGGCCCCATGTCAGTGGGGAATCAAAATGCAGCTCCCAGCTCCAGCCCAAACCAGAATACTCATTTTCCCAGCAAGATTTTCCCTGTGTAATTAATTTGTCATAAATATGCTGACAAAGCGTCCCTGGCAGTTAATGGGGGCTGGAGGTGAAGGTCAATGCTGGTCTCCTTGGGAAGGAAATTAACTAGCTCCCATTAAAAGCAGAGAATGATTAAGTCCAACCATCCCCCAGCCCTCGCTCTCCTGAGCCTGCCTTCCCTCCCGCCCCCCTTCTGTCCTGCTCCGTGCAAACAGAACTTGCAGCTGGCAGAGTTGGATGAGGAGGAGGAGGAATTTGCTCCAGGAGTTGGAAATGATTTTCCAAAACCACCGGCCTGCTCAGAAACGCATTTCCAGGTTCTCATCCCAGCAGTGTGCCTCCCTGCTGGGTGAGCCCAGACAGGGCTCCTCTCTTGTGGAATTTAGCAGACAGCCAAAATTGGAGGCTTGGAGCAGGAAGAAGAGTCTGGGGCAGGCGTCCTCAAACTTTTTCAACAGGGAGCCAATTCACTGTCCCTCAGACAGTTGGAGGGCCGGACTATAGTTTAAAAAAAAAAACAACTATGAACAAATTCTTATGCACACTGCACGTATCTTATTGTGAAGTAAAAAACAAAACGGGAACAAATACAATTCACACCGCTTCATGGGGTCCGCGGGCTGCAGTTTGAGGTTGCCTGGTCTAGGGAGTAAGTCAAGAGCATTTTAGCATTAAAGGACAGAAACTAGCCCTCCCAGGCTTAAACACAAAGTGGGATTTATTTGCTCATACCACTGGGAAACCAAGGGGTTTCTAGGTTCAGGAATGGCTGGATCCAAGGGTCTCAATCCTTATTTTTAGGCTTCTTACTTTCCATCTCTCTGAAAAACTCCCCCCATGTGGGAGAGGGCTAATAATGAACATTTAGGAGAATGACTACCTCCCTAGACATTAGAAGTTTGAAAACTTAAAATATTTCTATAAATTCCCCCCCCCCCCCTTTTTTTTTGAGACAAGGAAAGTCGCCCTTGGTAGAGTGTGATGGCATCACAGCTCACAGCAACCTCAAACTCTTGGGCTTAATTGATTCTCTTGCTTCAGCCTCCCAAGTAGCTGGTACTACAGGTACCCACCACAACACCCAGCTATTTTTAGAGTTGGGTCTTGCCCTCCAACTCTTGCTCAGGTCTTGAACTTGTGAGCTCAGGTAATCTACCCTCCTTGGCCTCCCAGAGTGCTGGGATTATAGGTATGGGCCACCGTGCCTGAAAACTTAAAATATTTATAAAAGCAATAGAAGAGTTGGAAGAAAAGGTTGAGAAAAAGCTTCCCAGAGAGTAAAGATTTGTTTATAAGCTAGACAACCCTAGGAGAAAGAAGAAATTTGCAGGATTAATGGAATAAGCCCTGTATCTCATAAATACAGGGGAAGTGAGAAGTATAAATTATATAAAAAAAAAAATTTCCTAGAGGGAAAACCATGAATTTCTAGACAGAAAGGTTTTCTAGTACTTGGCATGACTACAAAACCCCCAATGAAAGCACCTGTTAGGATGAGATTTCAGAAAAGTAAAGATATATAGATTTTCAAAGCCTTTGGAGACAAAACAAACATGGCCACATACAGAAAAAGTACTGGGACTCAGGTGGCACAAAAAGGCTTAGTAGCAATGTGGCGAGGAGAGAAAAGTGCCTTCTCTTCTGAATTCTCAGGGAGATGCCTTCACCCTGGCCTTCCAGTTCTCCTGCAGAGAGACAGCTGAGGATATTTTCCAATGAGGTGGTGCAAAGGTTTTCCTTCCATGCCGCCTTTCTCAAGAAGAGACTGGCAGTTGCTCTCTCCTAAAACACGGAGGCACCCAAGAAAGATCACAGGAGAAAACCAGAAACCGACAGGACAATGTGAATAGCTCATAATATCTCTCACTCACATTCCTCTCCTGTTAAGATCAGTTTGGAGGGAGCTGACAAATGAGCTTCTCAGCCAGTTTAATTTTCACTTTCGAGAAATACTTTCTGAATGTACGTGTTACTATTCTGAAAAATTTAATGTATCGATATATATGTATATTTAAATATCAAACATCTCATTGTCAATCCCAGGCATTCAATCTCTTTTAAAACCTGAGAATTTATGTTTTTTCATATTAGGAAAAAATCCATTTGTGACTTCACTGTTGATACTTGACCTGCCGTTATAAATCTAACATTGCCACTGTGTGTTATCAGGTTGCATCTATTTGGATTATTAAAAATAAGACCCACAAAACAAACAAACAAACAAAAAATGGAAACCAGCACGCAGGGAGACATGGGAAGTCTGGGCCTCGTGCTGCACAGAAAAATGACAAAGCAACTGGGTCTGGCCCGGAACAGGAGGTTGGGTGAAATTTTCAAGTGGAAAACATGAAACCAAGAAGATTTTTAAAAATACAGCCTACTCTCCATACCTGTGGATTCTTTGGGGAAAAAAAATGCCTGACTGTGTCTGTACGGCACATGTGCAGACTTTTTGCCCTTATCATTATCCCCCAAATAATATAGCATAACTACTATTTATAGAACAGTTATAGTATATTAGTATATTATATTTCGAATAATAGAGATGATTTATATAGGAGGATGTGCATGGCTTATATGAAAGCACTGCACTGTTTTATATCAGGAACTTGAGCATACATGAATTTTGGTATCTGTAGTGGGTTAAATCCCGCATGGCTGCCAAGGGATGGCTATATGTTTAGGCGTTTGTTAAATACTATGAATGGACAATTTCAGGTCTATTATACTTTTCGATCAAAACAAAAAGCAATACTTGTATTTCTGGGTGTTTGTTAGCTCTCGTAAACAAGGAGAGTTCAGGTTAGGCCTCACCCAGAAGCTCAATGTGGCCAAGGACCTGTTGTCACTCTGTCTCTGTTTGGATCCCCACAGCTTTCTCAGTTTCCACGTGGAGACTCTCCAGCCACAATAAATTCTGTCCTGCTGGTGACAAAGTAGCTGCTGTGGTTCCAGACCTCACATTCCCACAGTGGACAAAAGTAACTTCTAAACTACCCCAGTATTCACCATCTCCAATTGGCCATGGGCATGGGAATCATTAGGTGTAGCTTGTTCAGGTCTGCCTCTAAATTTGGGGGAGCTTAGACTCATGGGCCCTGCAGTGCCCAGGGCATTTTCTAAGCATTCTTTGTCTTGTTAAGTAGATGAGGAAATTGGGGCCAAGACAGGGTGAATGGCCTGACCAAGGGCACACAGGTGGAAGGTGGAGCCTTCCAGGTTTTTCTAGTCCTGCTGGTCAACCCATCACCCAGGATCTAACACTCCCAGCCCTTAGGCTGCAAGCTCTGATGGGTGAAGCAGAATGCCACCCTCCAAGGCAGCCTCACATCAGATGAGGAGGGGCCACAGGACCTGCATTTTGCACTTCTCCTGTGAAATAAGGGTTCCTTGGACAGATAGGCTGTGGTTACATAGCACAGTGTAGCCACCCCCAGGGGATTCTCAGAGAGCCCACTGTCCAGGGATCAACTAAAGTTCAGCAAGACTGGACAATTCCTCAAGGGACAGAGACAGGATTCCAACCCAGGCCACCAAGCTGCTAAGCCAATGCTCTCAAACACATTACTGAGGAGCTGTCTGGGACTCACGTGGCAGCCTGGCTCCCACTGCCTGGCGCCACACCTGTGGTCAGCCCCATGATGCTTCTCACTTGCCCATGCACCACTCCAGTCCCATCCCAGGGTCCTTTGGCCTTTGTCGCCATCAACCAAGTGTCCACTGGCACCTGGAGAAGCAGCCCAGCAGGGAACAGGATGGCAGAGTGTCAGATGGGTGGGGCCACCTGCAACCAAGAATTATCTAGCCCAAAATGTCAGCAGTGCCAGGCTTTCTTAGGTGGTGGTGATGCTGTTGTCAATATCACAAAGATAAAAGAATGAATGGGGCGTGGCAGCCCTGGGAGTATGTATGAGTGCAAACTCAGGCAAGTCCCAGCAACGCTGACCCCCGGTTTCCCCCTCCGTAACACGGGGCAGAGACAAGACCAGCACCCGCACGGTGAGAGCTCATTGTTAGGGTTAACAGACATGGTGCACAGCGCTTCTGGGTCCTGGAGCAGCTAATAAATGCTGCTGTCCAGACCACCGACAGACTGACCGACAGTGCTACTGGGCACGGGTATTGTCCCGGGTTTCCTCCGTGGCGCACCACGCGGGCCCGAGGCCGGAGGCCGCGCCACCCTGCGGCCGGTCCTGCGCCGCGCAGCACGTTCATAGCCTTGGTTCGAGCGCCCTCTCGTGGCCATAGCCCTTGTGGCCGCTGGCTGGGCGCTCAACCTGACCCGGGCTGAGCCTGAGACCAGGCAAAGGGTCCGTGCATTGTCCTGTTCCTTCTCCCCAGAGCGGCCAGGCGCACTACATTTCTTCCGTGATTCTGGGGGCGTGCTCCAGGCCCTGGCCCGCCCTCAGGCCCCAGATTAAGTTTCTACACTGCCTTCCACTGAGCCCTCCCTTCTGGTTCCTGCCAGCCCCCCAAAGTTGGGGGAAGGGGCACAAACCCAGCACTCCTCAAGGGCTGGGTTTCTTCCCTCGTGGAGATTGCCCTGCAGTTTGGGTTCCCTGCTGCAAGCGCCCAGCTCTAGCAGGAACTAGGAACACTTTCCCTGCAAGCCTACCTGCAGACCCCCTCCAGGAGCTGCTGTACCTTGGACCCAACATGTGTTACCACACTGAATTCTCTGTCAACTCCAGGAAGGAAACAATGCTTACCCCATTTCACATGGTGAAAAAACTAATGCACAGAGAGGTTAAGCTACTTGCCCAAGGTCACACAGCCAGTGAATGGCCCACTAGGACTCAATCCAGGGCACAAAGTGAGTGCAGCAGTCTCTGGGTGTGAAAGAAAACTCACATTGTGTTTGGGAAATGCCTCTGGTCTGAAGTGGAGTGGGGACTCACACTGGCAGATAGTGACTCACTCACAGGAACTGAAGGGCGACAAGCCCATCTGAGCACACAGTCAGGCTGAACATCCTCACATTGGCCCACTCTGCAGTTAGACACCTCCCAGGTCTAAAGGATAGCATGAGGCTGGAGATACAAACTCAGGGCCACCTGGGTTCAAAGTTTAGTCTCACCATTTTCCAGCAGACACCCTGTCTCCCTGCACCTCAATTTCTACATATGTAAAACAGAATGGTCATTGTCCCTCTCTCTTACAGTGGTTCTCAGGATAGAAGGGCTCACCATGCCATGGGAACCTATGGAAGGTCCCCTCGGACACCCCAGCCCACTGCCCTACTTCTCAGGTGTCCCTCCTCACCATCTTGCCCTTTCCTGGCTCATTCCTTCTCTTCAGACTCCTTTTAATCTAATCAGCTTGGATAGGATGGATTCAGAAACCACATCAGCCCAAAGTTAGCCCCAGCCCAGGCCTGGAGGCTGGCAGCTTTCTCTGGGCTGTGACATGCCCTAAGAGTTCTGCCACTTAGCACCTCCACAGCCCCCCTTCCTCCCACACACAGCAACCCAGGGCCCAGGGCAGGCTGTGCCTCCGGGCAATCTCTCTCTCTCTCTCTCTCTCTCTCTCTCTCTCTCTCTCACACCACCACAGTCTTCCTCTGCTGCATGGCACCTCCTCCCACTTAGCCCAGAAGTCATGGGGTCACTGACACAGGACCAAACCCCCTCCTTCCTGAGTGGCAGCCAGAATGGGCTTCCATAGGGCTTGGCCACTTACCAGATATACAGCGTTAGGAGTGCTGTTTAATCGTCCTGAGCCTCGGTTTTCCCATCTGTAAAACAGGGAGCTAAATGAGACAGTCTGTGGACACCTGTGGACATCAGGGGATGTGGCTAGGTTATCACTGTGCCCATGGCTCCTGGCACAGCCATAACATCACAGTTAGCAAGTTGTGATGAAAATGGCCCCCAGCCCCAGGGCCAGTGATGTGAGCTCAGTCCTAGCACCCTGTGGGCCCTTAAGAGGTAGCAAAGGCTGATGGTCACCAAGGACTGGCCACAAGTGGACATCTACAGAGGAGTGTGTTATAGAGGTCACCTGCTCTGTCCCTGGTACCACATATGTGTTCCCAAATGTGGATTTATCAAAATCCCCTTCCCACCAGAGCAATGAGAGTTTTGAATTCCAGTCTTCCTCCAAGGAAGCAAAAACAAAAGTGAAAAACTCTGTAGAACTCAATTTGCTCCTAATAAACCCAACCTGCAGGGGCTCAGTTGGCTTCGATTACTCTCCCTTTGGGCCACACCCAAAGGGTGTGAGCAGCTGCTCCAATTACATTGTAAACGAATATTCACTAACACGACACATCCACCATCTAGTGGTGCGTGGGAAACGACCCGGCAGGTTACAGATGTTCTGTGGGTTATGATTCACTTTCTGAGTTAAATAGTATCTGGATCCGCGGAGAAAAGTCTGAAGGAAATCAGTGCACATGTGAAGAAAGGCTTGCTCTGGGTGCGAAATTCGGGCAATTGGTTTCCGTTGGCTTTATCTGAGTTTTCTGCCTTATCTGCTATATATGTGTCAATTTGGTAACTACAAACATCTACAAAAACAGAGGTGACTTTCAGGAACCAGCCTCCTGCACCCCGGGCACTGTGGACCCCACTCCGGGCAGAGGTGGCCACGCTGCAGTGCTGGCCGGCAGGTGGCGCCCCTGGCTTTTTTTTTCTCGGCAAACTGAGCCCAAACTTTGTCGGGCCAGGAGAGTGGCGTGTAGTGGACAGAGTCCTCTGCCTCTGCATCAGACTCAGCACAGCTCAGGACCCCTGCAGTGGGGCTGCTTCCCAAGGTCCCTTCCAGAGTAGGAGAGTCATACTCTAAGACCCTCTATCTATGTGGACCCTCAACCCCAAGTTAGATTGTTCCTCTGCAGAGCATGGGCGACCTCTGCCCAGAGGTGTGTGGCTTCAAGATGACCTTCAATGTCTGCGTCCCACCCCTGAAGGGGCTGCCAGGAGCCACTGTCCTGGATGCTTCCCAGCCTTCTCTGAGACCCTCTCCAGGCTTTCCTGAGGCTCCCCTCAGTTCAAATGTCCCCTCCTCAGAGAGGCCCCCTCTGCCACTCCAGGCACTCTGCCAGGCCTCCTGATCTCTCACAAGAGTGATTTGCATTTCATGTCCTCATTTCTTTCATTACAGTCTCTCCAGAAGATGCTCTCCAGGGCAGGGGTCTCTCCTGGGAGCTCTACAGTCTCCCCATATGCCAAGACAACGGCTGGCCCACAGGAGGCATTCAGTATACACTTTCTGAATGAATTATGAGTGAATGAATGAAGCCCCACAGTGGGTCTGGAAACCTGGACAATTAGCTGTCACTCAGTCCCCTCAAGATCCCACAGCATCCCCTCACACCTCGTCCCTGACCCCAGCCCAGGAACACTCTCTTGCAGCCCCTGGCCTTTGCTCGGCCAAGTCTTGCCTCCAGTTCTTCCCTTTTATTTTTCCCATGAGCTCTCACTGTCAAGGCTGCACCTACCCTCCTCCTCCAGCCTAAGCCTCCCTGGGCCCTTTCCGAGTCCTATAAACTCTGTCCCACACTTTACGGGCCCGTGTGTTCCTCCTGAAGCATTTGTGTCTTCTCATGTAGGTGGCACTGTTGTGGGGCTGGGCCTGGTGGTTTTCAGACCCTGTGTAAATCAGCCCCTTGGGTGGAATTGATGCCCCCTAGACCCAGCCTGACGCCCCCACCCCCCACTCCCCCAGAACAGAACAAGTATGGCAGGGATGTGGCAGGTCTGTCCCAGGAGGCTGTGACACAGGCTGGGCTGGCAGGCTCCGGACTCAGCTCTTACTCAGCCTGGGGGGCTGCAGCTGGGACCAAGGGTAGAGAAGTGGCAGTTCCTCATCATCTGAGGCACCCAGGGCTTCAGGGTGAATTGAGGCCTCTTTGCCCCAGGGCTGCCTTGGTAGTTCCAGCCTTCTCCCAGGCTGTGTGGCTATAGGCACACACTCTCCCTCTCTGAGCCCGGTTTCCTGCCGGTACAGATCTTGCAGGGCTGCTAGGGGTCTTGGGGGGCGTAGACACCTGTGGTACTTGGACAGGCCTGCTGCACAGGGAGCAAGTGTTTGTTGGACAGGGAAGAACAGAGATGGCAGGTGTGCAGGAGCTCGCCACCTGCCTGCTGAGTAGCCCTCAGAGCCTCAGTTTCCTCTTCTGTAAGGAGTCTGTCACCCGTCTGACCTCACACCTCGGTGGAGGGACTGAGTATGAGTCAGCCGGTGCTCTGCTTCTTCCACTGTGCTGTGAGCTCCCAGCAACAGCAGTGGTGCCCCACCTTGTGCCCTCATCTGGGCGCTGGTGGGTGCTGTCTCTGCCCCTCCGTCGTGTAGTCCTTGTGCCTAGCCAGCATGGTCCTGCCCCCTGATCCCACTGTGATCCCTAGATGGGACCATCGCAGCAGAGATGGGGTCCTTAGGGACCACAGTGGGGCCCCGGGAAGTTTGGAGAGCCCTGTGAAGCTTGGTCCCTGACTTGCTTCCCTGGCTGCCAAGCACCCCATGTGGAATCAAGGGCATGGTCTCTGAACCTCATCTTGGGTGTGAATCCCGCTGACCAGCTGGGGACTTTGAACAAAGGCTTCACTCCAGGCCAGGCTATTTACAAAAACTGAGGTCTCAGTCCAAGTGCTGATGTGGTGGCCGATGACGGGATTAAGCATTGATTTTTCTGGATGATTCTGGCTTTGGACTGGGGACACCTAAGACCAGGAGCTGGACGTGTCATTGACCATCCAGAAACTTTCTGCCTGAGGGGCTATAGGGGTGAGGGGTAACAAGCTTGCTCTTCTCTGCTGACATGCAAGGTTCAGACCAAACCACGCTTCTGGCTCTAGGCCCTGAACCCTCAGCTGACGCACCCTTCCCCACCAGGCCCACCCCGCTACCCCCCACTAGTTTGCCCTGCCCTGGTGGGGGCGGGGAAGGGTTAGGAAGGACCCCCGTCCTCCTGGCTCTTTCTTGGTGAGACAGGAAGATCCAGGCCTTTGGGGGAGCTTGGACCTCCCAGTGATCCAAGGGCAGGGACGGCTCCAGCCCCAAGCGGCCCCATCCCTGAGCACCCCATCTTCCTTCAGGACATAGTAGATTTTCTCTTTTCCAAGAGAAGCCTCCCTGGGGAGAGGCCCATCAAAACTCACAGGTTAAGATGCTCAAACCTGCCCCACTTCCAAAACCTCCTCCGGCATGCCACCACCATCTGGGCTGTCCCTGGATGCAGGAGCCTCCCCACCAGCTTCCAAGTCCCTCTCACCCCCTCTGCTCATTCCCCACCCAGCATCCAGGGGACCTGTAGAGCTGCAGCTCCAATCCTGTCGCTCCCTGGCCCTAACCCTCAGAGGCTCCCTATTGCCCCCAGGGTCAGGACCCAACCCCTGAATTCTACACCCCCTCCCTACCCTCCTCCTTCTGCTCTCCAGCCTGAGCTCTGCACACCACACACACTCCTGCAGCCACGTCTGGGCACACCTGGCCTGGTCTTGCCTCTGAGCCTTTCTGTAATGCCTTTGCCTCTCACGCTGCCCTTCCCACCTCTTTACAGAGCTCACGCCCTCACAGCCTGGGACCTCGGCTCAGGTGCTCCTCTTCCAGGCAGCCCACACTCTCATAGGAGCCTTGGGCCGCTGTCCCAGAGAATCACTCAGTCTCATGGGGCGCGGCCTTGGGTGGGACTCAGCTGCTGGTCAATCGTGGCTGGAGACAGCTGTGTTGTTCCTGGAGTGACAGAGGCTGTCCCAGGAGAGAGGACAGAACGGAGCCACAGGGAGAAGCAGAGAGGAGTCAGTGGCCCACCTCCCTGCCCAGATTAGTCCCCACTGGACCCTCATGGGGCCACACTCCACCCGCTGGCCGGGCCCCTCCCTGTGACGCCCCCTCCACTCCAGCTAGTGTTAGCAGGCCTGTGATCCCAGGGTCTGAGTCTCCAACAAGCCCCCACACCATGTCACGGCAGCCTGGATGGTGGCCTAGGATCCCTGAGGGGGACATGACACCTTGTCCATCCCAGCCTGTCCACCTGGCTCAGAGGTGGCTGAGGGGCTCCTGGTTAAGGCCCTGGAATTAAACACCTAGGTTCAACCTGCTCTGCTATTTCCTCTCATGCAGTGCTGGGCAAGGGTTTAAGCTGGCTGAGCCCATGGTCCTCCCAAGAGGTGGACGTGATGACTGTCCTTACCACCCTACAGGGTGATGTCATACCCCCAGGTGCTGGGGACTCAGGACAGTGCCTGCTGTATAAGAAATGCTGAAGAAACATGGATATTTCTTTTGTTAATTTTTGTCTTACCCACCCTTTCACACTTTTCTTTCCATGTTCCTGTTTGTCGACACAGCCAACACTCACACTGCTCGGAGATGTTTGGCGAGCAGGAGGCTATCAGGGCTACCTCAGGGGCTGCCCAGCTTCGGCCCAGCAGCCCCACTTCCCGTCTGATCTCACCCCTCACCTGGCTCTGGGAGGAGCAGGAGGAGGGTGGTATGGCCCCACCCAGCACAGGTGGGTGCTTGCACCTAGCCCTGACCTTGCACCTGCCTGTTGCTTGGGCGGGTCACCAAAACATCCAACAGCAATGACGGATGGTCATCATGCTGGGCAGGGGCCCTCCTGTGGCCTGAAAAGTTCATCCAGGTAGAGTCTCCAATCCACAGAGAATGATTAACAAAGGTGCTGAGGCTGGAAACTTCCAGGCTCTCAGAGGCTCTGGGTTAGCCCGGAGCGGCTCCACCCTGCCCATGTTCTTCCCCACCACTCAGGACTTTGGTTAAGAAAAACAAGCCCTTGCAAAGTCATCCAAGAGGGGGTGAAATCACGAACCGGACACTGGGTGGACACATTCTCACTGCCTGGACAGTAAACCTCCCCAAACTGGATGGCACTCAATAAGGATGAGAGGGCTGGTTTTTGTCAAATATGTGGCTGTTTATTAAACCTGGGGGTGTTTTGGGGAGGGGGCTACTCACAAATTAGGAGCCCGGTGGGTCAGGGGCTGATGGAGGGCACCTGTACCCATGCTGGACCTCTGTCCTGGACATCTCAGAGCCAACAGCTCTCTCCTGGGGAGCCGGGCCAGGGTCAGAATGCAACCAGGAGACAGAGGGCAGCACTGGGTCGGGAAAGTGACTGATTCCCCTGCTCTGTCCTCCCGGCAGTCCCAGGGGCAGGCCAGGGCTGGGGTGGCCAGACCCTGGGACAGACAGGGAGTCTCACTGGAATAGCCCCATCCTCTCTGCACCAGAGTGTTCATCTCTGCAAAATGGGCGCAATAATCCAGCTCCAGGAGCCAGGCTGGGCATGCTTGGACAGCATCTGTCTGGGGACAGCCCCAGAAGGCAGTCATGGGTGCACATTGCTGTCATCCCTATTGCTGATCTGATCCCCTGGACACTCATTTGCTCAGGAACTGGATTACTACCCAGGGTTCAACCCCACCAGCAGCACTGGGACAGGGCTCAGGAGGACCAACAGAAATCTGCATTCCTAGCTGGGTCACTTGTACTTTCTGGCCTCAGTTTTCCCATCTGTAGAATGGAACTAATAAGGCCTGCTCTTATCACCACACACCAAGCACCAAGTTCTAAGCCCTTCACACATATTATCTCATTTAATTCTTTTTTTTTTTTTTCACTTGGTTCTTACCACGACCCCATGAGCCAGCTGCAGGCCCCCCTAGGGCTGTGGAGCAGAGAGCATGGGCAGAACTTTTAAGGGGTCTGGGGATGCACTTGGCAGGCAGGGAGTGGCCTTCATGGGTGGCTGTTACTACCCCAAAGCAGTGAGGACTGTGAGTGGCTGAGACCTCTCAGGCTGCCCCAGGGTGTGGTGGGGTCTGCAGGCCCCGAATGCGTGGGAGCCCCTGTCCCTTGCTTCCTTCCCCGAGTCCCTACTGGGCAACGTCAGAGATGTGAACACAAAACCCCAAAGCCTCCTTTGAGACAAAGTCTGCTTCGGGCCAGTCACAAAGAGGGCGTCGTCTCCTTGTCTGTGGCCCTGCAGTGGTCTGTGGGGAGGAGGTTGGGCTGAACAGATCCCTACAGCAGCAGTTTGACACTGGGAGTTAAACTAGTTAGTTCAGCTCAAGCGCTCAGTGCCACACCTGGCTCACAGCACCCAAAGAGTGCTGGTTACTTTCCACAGATCCTTTCTGGTCCTCACCTGTATGAATCCGTAGCTTTGTGTATATGCCTCAGCATATGGCACAGAGAAGGGACACGGGGATACAAGGTGCTGAAGGCTGCAGATAAAGCTAGATACCAGTTTAGGAGTAAGTCCAGGCCGGGCACAGTGGCTCACACCATGCCTGTAATCCTTGCACTCTGGGAGGGGGAAGAGCTCTTGAACTCAGGAGTTGGAGATCAGCCTGAGCAAGAGTAAGACCTGTCTCTGCTAAAAATAGAAAAATTAGCCAGGCATGGTGGCATGTGCCTTTAGTCCCAGCTACTTGCCAGGCAGAGGCAAGAGATCTCCCAAACCTGAGAGTTTGAGGTTGCTATGAGCTATGACACCATGGCACTCTACCTAGGGTGACAGAGTGAGACGCTATCTTAAAAAAATAAAAATAGGGATGACGCCTGTGGCTCAGTGGGTAGGGCGCTGTCCCCATACACCGAGGGTGGCGGGTTTGAACCCGGCCCCGGCCAAACTGCAACGAAGAAGAAGAGGAAGAGGAAGAGGAAGAGGAAGAAGAATCTACACATTAAAAAAGACATAAAAAAATAAAAATAATTGTTAAAAAAAGGCGTGAGCCTAGGTCCCTAGCCCCGTAGCTTGGATGCTGTAACCCCCACAGAAGTGAAAAAGTTCCCACTGACCAGAGCCCCTCACAGGGATGGTGTGCTTGTGGTTGCAAGAAACCCCAGAATAAATTACGTGGGCTGGGGCTGAGACTTTTCCTGCACACGTGCTGTGACAACAGCAGACACCACGTAAGCCACCTTCTAAGGAGGTGCAGCCTGTCCCCCGGGGCTTCGTTTGGCTCAGGGAGTTTGGGCAGAACAGGATTCCCCAGATCAAGAAAGGAGGCTAAATTCCAACAGCTGCCTTCTTCACTCTTGACCTAAATTCATTCCACACCTCCTGTGAGCACAGGACACTTGCTTAGGGACACCCAAAGGGTGTCTGCCCAGGGTCCTGTTTGAGATTTGGTACTACATTGAGAAACCCCTTTCCGTATGGAGAAAGATGGGAGGAAAGCAGGTTCCTTATGCCTAAAACTCCACCAACAGCAAGAACACATCTCTCTCCCTTCCAGAAGAATCTATAGGGTTCTGCCTAAGATTCACTCCTGCTGCCCGAGAGGACACAGGGGCAACTTGCTGTACCCACAGCCTGTTCCCAAGGAGTCTCTGCTCAAGTACAGGCTCAAAGGGCCAGCTGGTAGCCAGCTGGATCCAGCTCTGTTCCAGCTCTGTGACCTCTCAGGTCCCCTTCCACCTGTATCCTTGTGTGGAAAGCAGTGGCTACCACGGTGAGCCCTCAAATGTGCTGAATCTGCTTAAATAAAATCAAAACCCCTTCCAGAAACAAGCGTCTGTTTTCAATCTCCCTCTGCCGGCCCTGAGGAATCACACTCCTTGGCTCAGCACTCCAAAGCCACCTTTCCAACCTGACCTACTTCTCCACGGAGCTATCCACAGGTGTCTTTTCCTGAGCTCAGAGGGCCACCTTGCCGGTGGGGAGCTGGATGTGGCATTTCCGCTTTGTTCCTCAGCCTCCAGCAGTCCTGCCCCACACCACCTCTCCCATCCTGTCCATTCTCTCAGCTCCCCACCTAACTTCCAATTTCTGCAAGTCCTGGACATCCCTTTCTCCACACTTCCAATCTTGCACATGTGGCCTCACATCTTATTGAAGATTCTTTTCCTGGGAAAAGAATAAAATAAAAATAATATAAAATAATAAATAAAATAAAAAATAAAATAAATCTCCCGTCCTATCGAAGAGTCTATCCCTGGGAATCCAAATACTGCACACAATGACATTGTTTCAAATGCTTTTTAAAAATGATTAACTAATATAACCCTTTTGGAAGGAAGTATGGAGAACCCCCAAAGAACTCAAATTAGACCTCCCATTTGATCTTGCAATCCCATTACTGGGCATCTACCCAGCAGAAAAAAATTCCTTTACTGTAAGGACACTTGCACTAGACTGTTTATTGCAGCTCAAATTACAATCACCAAAATGTGGAAATAGCCTAAATGCCCACCAACCCAGGAATGGATTAACAAGCTGTGGTATATGTACACCATGGAATACTATTCAGCCATTAAAAAAGATGGAGACTTTACATC
>CAUYPK010021634.1:0-17434 GCA_963574355.1 Loris lydekkerianus
ATCTCTAGTAACCTCAATCAGAAATGATAAAGGGGAAATAACAACTAATCCCACAGAGATACAAGAGATCATCTCTGAATACTACCAGAAACTCTATGCCCAGAAATTTAACAACGTGAAGGAAATGGATCAATATTTGGAATGACACCCTCTCCCTAGACTTAGCCAGGAAGAAATAGAGCTCTGGAACAGACCAATTTCAAGCACTGAGATTAAAGAAACAATAAAAAAGCTTTCAACCAAAAAATGCCCTGGTCCAGATGGCTTCACACCAGAATTCTGTCAAACCTTCAAGGAAGAGCTTATTCCTGTACTGCACAAATTATTCCCAAAAATTGAAGAGGAAGGAATCTTCCCCAACACATTCTATGAAGCAAACATCACCCTGATATAAAGGGGAGAATTTCAGACCAATTTCACTCATGAATATAAATGCAAAAATTCTCAATAAAATCCTAGCCAATAGATTACAGCTTATCATCAAAAAAGTCATACATCATGATCAAATAGGTTTCACCCCAGGGATGCAAGGCTGATTTAATATATTCAAGTCCATAAATGTTATTCACCATATTAACAGAGGCAAAAATAAAGACCAAATGATCCTCTCAATAGATGCAGAAAAAGCATTTGATAAAATCCAGCATCCTTTTCTAATTAGAACAATGAAAAGTATAGGCATAGGTGGCACATTTTTAAAACTGACTTAAGCTTCAGTCAGTTTGTCATTAGCTATGATAAACCCACAGCTAATATTTTACTGAATGAAGTAAAACTGAAAGCTTTTCCTCTTAGAACTGGAATCAGAGAAGGTTGTCCTCTGTCACCTTTACTATTCAACATAGTGCTGGAAGTTCTAGCCAATTAGGCAAGACAAGGAAATAAAGGGAATCCAAACTGTCAAACTCTCCCTCTTTGCTGATGACATGATCTTATACTTAGAGAATCTCAAAGACTCAACCACAAGACTCCTGGAAGTCATCAAAAAATACAGTAATGTCTCAGGATATAAAATCAATGTCCACAAGTCAGTAGCCTTTGTATATACCAATAACAGTCAAGATGAGAAGCTAATTAAGGGCACAACTCCCTTCACCATAGTTTCAAAGGAAATGAAATACCTAGGAATAGACCTAACGAAGGAGATGAAAGACCTCTATAAAGAAAATTATAAAATCCTCAGAAAGGAAATAGCAGAGGATATTAACAAATAAAAGAACATACCATGCTCATGACTGGGAAGAATCAACATTGTTAAAATGTCTATACTCCCCAAAGCAATCTACCTATTCAATGCCATTCCTATGAAAATACCAACATCATACTTTCAAGATTTGGAAAAAATGATACTGCATTTTGTATGGAACCAGAAAAAAACCCATATAGCTAAGGCAGTGCTTAGTAGTAATAAAAATAAAGGTGGGGGCATCACCATAACAGATTTTAGGCTGCACTACAAAGCCATAGTGGTCAAGACAGCATGGTACTGGCATAAAAATAGAGACATAGACACTTGGAATCAAATAAAAAAACAGGAAATGAAACTAACATCTTACAACCACCTAATCTTTGATAAACCAAACAAGAACATACCTTCGGGAAAAGACTCACACCTTTCCCCACACACAAAACTTAATTCAAGATGGATAAAGGACTTAAATTTAAGGCATGAAACAATAAAAATCCTCAAAGAAAACATAGGAAAAACACTGGAAGAGATTGACCTGGGGAAAGACTTCATGAAGAAGACTGCCATAGCAATTACAATAAAAACAAAAATAAACAAATGGGACTTCATTAAACTGAAAAGCTTCTGTACAGCTAAGGATATAACAACCAAAGCAAACAGACAACCTACACAATGGGAAAGGATATTTGCATATTTTCAATCAGACAAAAGCTTGCTAACTAGGATCTATAGAGAACTCAAATTAATCCACACCAAAAAAGCCAACAATCCCATATATCAATGGGCAAGAGACATGAATAGAACCTTCTCTAGAGAAGACAGACAAATTGCTAACAAACATATGAAAAAATGTTCATCATCCCTAATTATTAGAGAAATGCAAATCAAAACCACCCTGAGATACCATCTAACCCCAGTGAGAATGGCCCACATCACAAACTCTCAAAACTGCAGATGCTGGCGTGGATGTGAAGAGGAGGGAACACTTTTACATAGGTGGTGGGACTGCAAACTAGTACAACCTTTTTGGAAGGAAGTATGGAGAAACCTCAAAGAACTCAAGCTAGACCTCCCCATTACTTGGCATCTACCCAGAAGGAAAAAAATCTTTTTATCATAAGGACACTTGTACTAGACTGTTTATTGCAGCTCACTTTACATTTGACAAAATGTGGAAACAGCCTAAATGCTCACCAACCCAGGAATGGATTAATAAGCTGTGGTATATGTATACCGTGGAATACTATTCAGCCATTAAAAAAAATGGAGACTTTACATCCTTCGTATTAACCTGGATGGAAGTGGAAGACATTATTCTTATTAAAGCACCACAAGAATAGAGAAGCATGAATCCTATGTATTCAACTTTCATGTGAGGACAATTAATGACAATTAAAGTCATGGTGGGGGTGGGGGAAGTGGAGAGCAGAGAGAGAAAGAAGGAGGGAGGGGCGGGGAAAGGAAGAGCAGAGAGTGGGAATGAGGGAGGGGGGTGAGGCCTTGGTGTGTGCCACACCTTTTGGGGGCAAGACAGGATTGCAAGAGGAACTTTATCTAACAAATGCAATCAGTGTAACCTGGCTTATTGCACCCTCAATGAATCCCCAACAGTAAAAAAAAAAAAAAAGAAAGAAAGAAAATCATTGTCCTAGAACTTCCCTTTCCATTTCTCCCGGGATGTTACCATTTCCTGGTTCCCATGTCTTTCTTTCTCTATATGACACCTTGCTTTCCCACAATACATCCGTAAGTAATATCCTAAGGTAAGATATAAGAGAGACAAGTTTTCTAAAATTCTTGAAAGTGCTACCATCACATTTGTTTAACATATTAGTTTATATTGGGTGAAAGTTGCAAATGAAAAATTATCACTCATATCTTAGAAGGTAATATTTCATTACCCTTTGGCATCTACTGTTAATAATGAAAACCGAAACCAATAATGAAACCAATCTGATTCTCATGTCTTGCAGGACATTATTCTCTACCCTCTGAAAAATTTTAAGAATTTAACATTATCCATTATTTTTGGTGATTTCTATAGATAGGGATTCTGTTTATTTGTATATATGTTTGTTCCTTGTGGGAGACACTGTTATAGGGCTTTTCAATGTGGATATTCATACTCCTGACCTTCCAGCTTTGGAATTGGTTTTTCTTTCTCTATTATTGGGTTGATAGCCTTCCCTTCTCTTTATTCTCTCTCGAGTGCCTAATTAGTCAGGTGTTAGACCTCCTGAATGGATCTTCTGTCATATCTTTTTGGTTGGTGTTGCCATTTGTGATGGACAGTTTCATGTGTCAACATGGCAATGCTACAGTACTCAGCTATTCAACCAAACACTAATCTGTGTGTTGAACTGAAGGTATTTTAACATCTACAAATCAGTTGCCTTTAAGTAAAAGAGACTATTCTGCATAATACGGCCGGACCCAGTCAGCTGAAATGGCCTTAAGAACAGCAACATCAGCTCCTGCCTAATGGCCTGTCCTGTGGATTTTGAGCTTATCTAGTCAGCCCCCACAATCACATAAGCCAGTTTCTAGTTAGATAAATTAATAGATGGATATAGATCTACTGGTTCTGTCTCTCTGGTAGAACCCTGACTAATATATTCTATATTTTGGAAGATTTTCTTTACCTTATCTTTCAACTCTTTTATATCTATTTTTATTTCACAATACTACTCTTAATTTCTAGGTGTTCTTTCTTATTCACAGATTGTTCCTTTTTTATAGCCTCCTGTACTTGTTTTATTAATACAATATGTATCTCCTCAAACTTTCTTTTCTTCCTCAAAGTACCTCTCATCTCTGAAATTACATTTCCCTATTTCTTTATCTAAGTCTTTCTTTTTCATAGTGAAGTTTTCCTTAAATGCCCAGTGGGAAGGGGAGGAATAAATCATGGGAGTTCTGTTTATTTGGATATTAATGATTGCACAACCATTAAATGCCAGAATGTAGGTTTTTTTTTTTTTTTTTAATCTAAGGTCATCACTATATTTTGAGAAAAATTCTGTAATTTTTTGCTTGAAAAAAATCATGCTTGATAGCCCCTCCATACATGTTATTGGCTACAGCATCCTTTGCCTGCTTCATTCCTATGAAGGTAGAAATGGGCATATATTTTCTGTCTTTCAGAAATGTGTTGAGGCTCGGCACCTGTAGCTCAAGCGGCTAGGGGGCCAGCCACATACACCGGAAATGCCGGGTTCGAAACAAGCATGGGCTGCCAAAAAACAAAAACAACCAAAAAAAAAAAAAAAAAAAAAAGTAGCTGGGCATTGTGGCGAGTGCTTGTAGTCCCAGCTACTTGAGAGGCTGAGGCAAGAGAATTGCTTAAGCCCAAGAGTTTGAGGTTGCTGTGAGCTGTGACACCACGGCACTCTACCCGGGGTGACAGCTTGAGACTCTGTCTCCAAAAAAAAAAAAGAAAGAAAGAAAGAAAGAAAGAAAGAAAGAAAGAAAGAAAAGAAAAGACAAGAAGTTGGTCCAAATTCTCTGAACTAAGTGACACATCTGAAAATTAGATCTAAGCCTTCTAGTTCTAGAATCCTGATTACTTTCTATTATGCCAACCTACTCAATTTGTTTTTGCTTTGAAGTTTTTATTGATTATCCTTAGTTAGCTCTATACTATACAAGGAGATAAAAGTATTACTGGATTTTATAGAAATAATTACCACTGGTAATAATGCCATTTCTGAAGTTCTTACTTTGAACTAAATTATTTTTTATATATTATTTCATTTAATTTTCATAATTATACTGTCAATATAACAATATTTTGACATTTTTTCTGATGCCAAAACTGGGGTCCAGAGAAAAGAAGTGATTTTTCTCCAAGTTTGCAGTGCCAGATATATAACTTGAGTTCTGGCTTTTAGGAGATAAAGGTCTATGGTATGTGGGAGATGAAAACAGTAGACAAGATTGACTAGGAGAGGAAGGCCTTGAATATGAAGGATCTGGAGGAGACGTTTCAAACTTTTTCTGTAAAGGGCTTTGAAGACCATATGGACTTTAATGCAATTACTCAACCATGTCACTATATATAGCATGAAAATGGCCATGGAAATATATAAACTAATGGATGTGGATGTGTTCCAATTAAACATTATATGACAATACTTAAATTTTAATTTCTCATAATTTTTATAACATAAAATTTTGTTCTTCTTTTCCCTTTTTATCCTCAACCAGATAAAAATATAAAACCATTCTTACCCTGAAGGATGTACATACAAACAAAAAGTAGCAGGCTAAATTTGGTCCATGGACCGTGATTTGATGCCTCTTGGTCTAATGTCCAGCAGTACATTGTTTATTATATATGTGTATATTATATATAAAATTTTCAGCAGGACATAGTAAGAACTTTCTCATCGACAGAACAACAGGGAAATCAATGAAAACTACATTTTACAACCATCTCAAAAGCCATGGAGATTAAGATGTTAAGCACTATATCTCTGTAAAATCATTCTTGGCCCTTATCTACAGGGTCAATTGAGAACACTGGAATTTCCAGAACCTTTCTGTATTTCAGTTTTCTCCTCTGTAAAATGTGGATAATTATAATACTTACTCTGTGGCAGGGTCACCAAGGGCCACCTCAGGTTCAAGAATTCTGTAGGAGGAATCATAGGACTCAGCACATGGTCACACTCACAACTCAGTACCCGGGAAGGTAAACAGGTGTTAACACAAACCATGTTGTGTGTACAGATAATTTAGGCACAGTGAGCCACTCTTATTAGTGGTGGGAACATTCTTGAAACCCAAGTTCCTAGATACCAGCCAAGGGTGAATCACCGTATAATTAGGCCTTTCTAAAAGGCCTAACTGCCTTTATTAACTGCTTTATTAACTCTTTTCTGCACACTTTCCTAAAGTGGTGAGGACTAAATGAGATGATGTACAAACTTATACAATGGTCTTACTTAATGGTCTTTCCATTTTATGACAGTGTGAAAATGATATGCATTCAATACGTCCTGGACTCCTGAGGGGACTGTATATGGGTAAACGTATTCTAAATTGAAAGTTCATTTTCAACTTACCATGGGTTTATTCATGCATAACCCTATCATAATTTCAGAAGCATCTGTACCATGCTTCAATAATGCTCTGCAGGGAATGAGCTCAAAAAGTTCACACTTGACTCTCAGCTGATTAACCAGATGGCAAGAAATGCATGAAGAAAAAAAAAACTCGCAGTCTCAGATATGGCACGTTCTTTTGAGGATATGTATCTGTTTTATGAGTCATGGCATGCACATATCACCACACAGAAAAATGTCATTAATTCCACCTATCAAGCTATAGCAACACAAGCCATTGTCTCACCAGTTTTCTCTTATGTGTTATCCCTTATTGGCCAAACTGAGGTCTACACACAAGAGACAATGTCAGTAAGATTCAAGATTCCTCTGGGGGTGGAGGATACTTATTCTCAGGGACTCCTGAAGGTTTACAGTTTTGTTTGGAATTAAAAATAAAGGAAGAGACCTTTGATACATTTAGGTATGTCATTCAATTTGAAACTTTCAATTGTGAATGCATTACATTTGGCAACTTACACTTTAAGTGGGAAATATATCCAGATTTAAATTCTGTGGCACTGTCCTAGTATTGAGCTAGGTTGTTAGAGTCTTTGTTGCCAAGGTAGGAGAGAAGGAGATGTGATAATCATTTTAAAAACCTATTTATTTAGAGAGGGCAATGAGAAATAACAGATTCAAAGTGAATGGGGAAATGTCCTTGGTGTGTGAGCAAATAAACCACATTTTGGTTTTGCTTACAAATTTATATAGTAATTGGAAAGACCATGTTTAGGTCTGACAAACAATTACTTTGTTGTATAATCTGGGCTCAAAAATAAAATATTAAATCCAATGGGCAAGGAGAAGTTCAATCTTAACATAAAAACTTTGGTTAGTGAAGTACAGAAGGGTTTTAATTTACCTTCAAAGATGGAAAAATGAAAATTTTCTACTTTTATTGGTCCAAGTAAATGATGCAAGATCAACATTCAATGACAGTTGTTCAGTTTAAGTCATCCAATTAACATACAAACACGTTTTAAGATTGGCTTCTACCAAGGAAGTTCACTTCTAGAAATTTATCCAACTGATATAAGCTTATACCTTTGTAAAATGATATATATATACACTAAGATATTTTAGCATTGCATTAGTGAAACAATTACAAACCTGAATATCTATCAATAGATGTCTGTTTAGTTAATTTACGGTGTAATGAAGTACACTGATGGCATTAACAAAAATACTAAAATAGCTTTATAAGTGATGTAGAATGATCTTCATGGTATTTTAAGTGAAAAGCTGCCACATATGAAGCTGTATGGTGCATATTTTTATCTATAATAAAAATAAAAATAAAAATAAATTAAAAAAAAAAAAGAAAAAAGAAAAGTTGCTGGAGACCAGGCATGAGAGGGAGATTTAATGTCATCATATATACCATTTTATACATTCTAAAATTTGTCATGTGTTTGTGTATTATCTATTCAAAACCTTATTTTCAGAAATTCACCTTCCTAGGAAGGTACAAATGGACTTATCACCTATTCTTCAGAACACTTTGTTACCCTCCTGCTATACATCAACCAATAGAACAGGATAGAAAATTAAGAAATCAAGAAAAGATTTTTTTTTACAAACGTTCAAAGAATACACAATGGGAAGGGACAATCTTTTTAATAAATGCTAGCGGCAAAACTGAATACCCACATGCAGAAGAACAAAATTATTTTATACCATATTCAAAAATCATCTCAAAATGGAATTAAGGACTTAAATATAAGACCTGAAACTATAAAACTATTAGAAGAAAACATAGGGGAAAAAATCTATAACATTGGTCTGGGCGATGATGATTTTAGGTATGACTCTAAAAGCACAGGCAACAAAAGCAAAGATAGACAAGGGGGATCACATCAAACTAAAACAGCTCTGCACAACAAAGAAAATAATTAACAAAATAAACAGACAACCTACAGAATGAAAAGGAAAATATTTAAAAACCGTAAATGTGATAAGGGGTTAATATCCGAAATACCTAAGTAACTCCTGCAACCTGATAGCAAGAAAACAAAGAAGCCTGTTAAAAATGGGCAACAGACCTGAACAGATGTTTCTCAAAAGAAGACATACCAATGGCTAATAGCTATATGAAAAAATGGTCAGCACCACTAATCATTAGGAAAATGCAAATTAAAGCTACAATGAGATATACCTATTAGAATAACTTTTATCAAAAAATATGGATGAGAAATGTTGGAGAGAATGTGGCAAAAAGGGAATTCTTATACATTGTTGGTATTAAAGTAAATTAGTACAGCTATTATGGAAAACAGTACAGAGGTTACTCAAAAAGCTATAAATAAAACTATTGTAAAACTCACTTTTGGGTATTTATTTAAAGAAACAGAAACCAATTATGTTGAAGTTATATCTACACTCCTGTGTTCATTGCAGCACCATTCACAATAACAAACATATGGAACCCACCTAAGTGTTCATCAAGGTCAGAATAAAGAAAATGTGACATATGATATATACACATTTGATATGTGATATGATATATACGTGTTTGATATATGATATGATGTATATCATATATACATATTTTCTATTGAGCCTTAGGAAGAGGGCATGGAAATCCCGCATTTGCTACATGGATGAAGGTGAAGAATATTGTGCAAAGTGAAATAAGTAGGCACAGAAAGACAAATACAGCATGGTGTCTCTTATTTGCAGAATCTAATATAATTAAATTCATAGAAGTAGAGAGTATCCCAGCTACTCAGGAGGCTGAGGCAAGAGAATCGCCTGAGCCCAAGAGCCACGGCACTCTACTGAGGGTGACAAAGTGACACTCTGTCTCTAAAAAAAAAGAAGTAGTAGAGAGTAAAATGATGGTTACCAGAGGTTGAGGGAGGCAGTGGAGATTGTGAGAATAAGGAGTTGTTTATTAAAGGGGACAAAGTTTTAGATGGACAGGAGGAATAGCTTTTGAAATTTATTGCACAGCAGAAAGACTATAAGCAATCTTGATATATTATAGATTTTAAAATAACAAAGGGAGTAAATTTCAAATGTCTCACCATAAAAACATGATGAGTAAGTGAGATGATGGATAATTTATGAAAATTGACTTGATTTAATCATGCCATCTTGTATACATATATCAAAACATAACATTATGCCCCATAAATGTATATGATTATAGTCAATCAAAATGACATTAATAATAAATTCTAAAAAATAACAAAAGTAAATAAACTAAAATGCCACTGCTGTTTTATAATATATAACTGGTATACATTATATAATATATAAAATATAACTGATATTCACCCTTTTTATAAAATATATGATTTTTTTCCCACATTGCCAGCTTAAGTTAACTTTGTAAGCATTTTTCAATGTGCTTTTCTGTCCAGTTCTTAATTTTCTTATACATATGAAAATATTTCAATGAAATCTTTAAAAACAATTTACTACCCTTAATATCTGCTTTTATTAAGCATTTATATTGTTCTTAAAGGTAAAATTCATTTTAGAATTCAAATCTATCTGGAACCGATAACATTTCCGAAGATTGAGAAAAAGTGTATGAAAGAAAACAATAGTTTTTTGAATGTTTCATAATGAGATCAAGGGAGAAAGATGAAAGAAATGATTTCTTTTGTGTTTGCACAAGAATAAAGTGAGAAAAGGGGAAAAAAGACTAAATTAGGGTAGTTATTCTTTTTTTCTTATTCAAGATTTTGTTTTGTGAATTGGGAAAATTTGGGGCTTAAAATTTCATCCAATTGTATGGCAAGAGTATCTTTTCAAACTGAATTGAGGGGAAAGGTCTTCTGAGGTTATAAAGGAACATCAGTAAGGAAGCTGCGACAGGAGCTTTTATCTCAGGCTGTTTTAGAAGTCAAGAGCAGAGCTAAGAATAGATGCTCATAACTGCCAGTCCAGCCTTCTGACCACAGACACAGGCTCCCTGGTCCCCAGGCCTGCTTAGAGCATCTTCTCAGAATATGCAGTGGTAGGAAGTCTCTAAAGACTCTGAGTCACTTTCTTTACTCAAACCTAAATTTATTTTATTTCCTTCATTTATTATTGGACTAAAAGCAAAGCTGAGACAAAGACCAAGGAAAGGCTCCTGATTTAATAGAGTGAACTGAGCACATGCGGAATGTTCTCCCTCTGGTCTAAACTCGTAAAAAATAATGGGCAAATACTTATGAAATTAACACACAATTATTTTTAAACTTCCAAGAAAGGGAAGTTTCTGGAGACCACAAGTAGCAAAGCTTAAAAAAAAAGACAATAACCCATGGGGACATTGGAAAAAGAAGGAACTAAAGTTTAGAAACCTGAACTGTTATTCCTAAGCTGCATTTCCCTAACCAAGCCTGCAGGCACTACACAGCCAATGCTGGGGCCTCCATGAAGTGCTTATAGATTTACACAGAAGATGGCTTCAAAATCGAGAATCTTAAAAGTTCCTGAGAAGGTGAAAATGATGAAAAATATGCCATAAATTTAACAAGCTTAGGAATCTACTTACCCCAAATACAGATAATTGAGCAATCAGAAATAATTTTAAGATAAAGGCTTGTAGTGTCCATTAAAAGATAGAGAATGCAGTGGGAATGCCTGAAAAACTACAGGATATAATGAAATAAGAACAAGTGATAATGAAACAAGAAGCAGGTGTTTTGAAAATTACTGTTAGAATTTTTAGAACTTAGTTACTGAAGTAAAAAGAAAATATAATTAGGTACATTGAACAGAAGTCTGGAAGCAGCTGAGGAGAGAGTGCTGAACTGGAAGAACACAGTACAGAGATGTGGAAAGTTCAAATTCCCCAGTACAAATTCAGAAAGGAGACAATATAGAAAATGGTAGAAAAATGTTTAATGAGATAATGAGGACCAGGCATGATAACTCATACTTATAGTCCTAGAACTTTGGGAGGACAAGGTGGGAGGATTTGCTTGAGGTCAAGAGTTTGAGACCACCTTCAACAACAGAGTGAGACACCATTTCTAAAAAACTAGAAAAATTAACTGGGTGTGATGGTATGATGGTATGCCCGTAGGTCCAGTTACTTGGGATTCTAAAGCAGGAAGATCTCTTGACCCCAGGAATTTGAAGTTGCAGTGAGCTATGATGATACTGTTGCATTCTAGCCTGGGGAACAGTGAGGCCTTGTCTTAAGTGAGTGAGAGAGAGAGAGAGAGAAAGACTGAGATTTTCCTCAGAATGTAGGACAGAAATCTTCAGATTAGAAATAACTTGAGGAGTATTAAGTGAGATAAACAATGACCAAGAGAAGCTGAAACAATTTTTGAAGGTAATGTCTGAAAGTAAATATTATTTTCATCTAAATTTATTTTATTTCATCATCTTTATTTTTAGCAGTATGTATTATACTGCTAAGGGTATACAAGGCACTGTAAGTATGACAGTGGTGCAAAATTTAAAAAGTTTGGAACTCATTGGTATTTATTCCTCAGGAATATAATCTTAGCAGCTCTTTACTAAATAGGTAATGAAATTGAACCCAAACTGCTGGAATTCAGAAAATGGCTCCTCATCTGTCCTGAAACATAGACCACAGAGCTTTTCAGATTCAAGTGAACAAAGTGAAAACAGTCAGGGCAGACTGAGGGATTCTGTCAGATTAAAAAGAACAGTGATCATTTTGTGATCAGTCTTGGGTATGACTTTGGGTGGGTTTGTGAATGGCAGTTGGACAGCACAATTATTGCAACCAAGGTAGGCATCAAGAACCTGACAGGAAGTATCCAGACCAATGTTTTTCAACCTTTTTTTTATGGCACAGTTGAACCTATAGTTAAACTTCTGAGGTCCACTTAAATTATGTTGATCAAAAACAAACAAACAAAAAGAGTAAATTAAATAATATACTTACTATGCTTTGAACTTCTTTCAAAAATAATTTAAATAAAAGTCCTTTAAAAATTTTTGTAGCACATCTAATATTCTCTCACAGCACAGAACTTGAAAATCACTGGCCTAGAGCAATGTCTTTAGCATATTTTCTAACAAAATAGTTACACTAAAAAGTGTTACTGATTTTATTGAGTTTTTACTGATTTTATTGAGTTGATTTAGGAGATCTAAAACAATTTTCATTTTTTTTGTGAGGATGAGTCTTCAAAGAGAAAGGGTAGCCCTTACAGTGAATCTTGTAATTGGCAGAATAGAAGAAAACAAGGAAAATAAAGGCTAGTCATTGTGAATACCAAAGCACAGCACAGGGAAGCTCAGAGAAAATAGTAAAATAGCATTATCAGGACACCTGCCATCACCAAGGCCCTGTGTTATGATAATGTAGTCCTGGGGGAAACATGGAGTCTTTGCATCCACACAGCAAGGTCTAAGAAGACCTCTAAGTTGCAGATATAGATTAGGGTTGGGAAACAACTATTCAAAGACCAGAAATGTGAATCTCTTGCCAGTAGAAGCAAGTACAGTATATTTTTTTAAAATGATATTACGTGTGTCCCCCCCAAATTTATATGTTGAAATCTTAATACTCAATGTGATAGTATTAGGAGGGGGTGGGCCTTTGAGAGGAAATCAGGGTACGAGTGTGGGGTCCTCACAAAAGGGATTAGTTTTCTCATAAAAGGGACCCCAGAGAACTCTCTTGCCCTGCCTTCTGCTATGTGAGGATATGATGACAAGATGGTGGGGTGTAACCTGGAAGAAAGCGCTCACCTGAACCCAACCGTGCTGGCACCCTCAGACTTCCAGTATTCATATCTGTGAAAAGTTAATTTTTATCGTTTACAAGGTGCCCAGACTGTGGCACTTTGTTATAGTACAGAACTAAAACAGGTGGGCTTAGTGGTTATGTGAGATACAACTGTTCTATATAATTGGTTATAAAAGACACAGTAAACTTTCCGCAAAGATGAATTTGCTCAGAATTCTACACATGCTGTTTCCAATTTCTTATTTTTCATTCATTGTCCTACTTAAATCAATCTGGCTGGAGCCCTCCTGTTCTCCTAAAAATGTTCTTTCCTAAGTCACCAATAACTCTAGGTTGGCCAAGCCCAAGCCAGTGAACACTTTTAATTCTCATGTCAGCATCCCTTCCCAAAGCTGTGCACATCCTTTTTTCTTAAGAAGATATTTGTACTACTGTCTTCTGCTATCTCATAAGCGATTCTCCTAACACCTTGAGCTGCTTCTCTTCAGTCCTCCCCTATTATTATGTATCACATTTCTAAATTTCAGAGTTAGGCTTTGTCCTGGACCCTCTTTTCACTCTAGATGAGGTCATTATTTTTGTAGCAAATAACTCCTAAATTTATATTTCCAGCCCAAGACTAATCATCTGAATTCCAGGACTGTTCAACTGCCAAGATACCAGCTGCATTGAAATATGTCACAGGTATTGAGAATATTTTCAAACTGCAGTTCTGATTATACTCATTTTCTTTGCTTCATCAGAATCTAACCTTTGATTAACTCACTAGCTCTTTCCCCTAGTAACCTGATAAAGGTAAAGTGTCAATATGTCATTAGGCAGAATTGCTTATGATAAAATGACCCCAAGTTTCTAAACCTAATCAAGACTAGGAGCAACTCTATATGCTGTAGATATCATATAATAGTTTTGGGTTTTCCTGAATTGGGTGATACCTTTAACTGTGTTTGTCTCCTACAAGATTATGACAACTGCTGCCTTGACTAACTATCCTGCCAAAGAAATTAACTGAGTATGCATGTAACCTTGAAGCTCTGCTGGGCTACTGGGAGAGGATTTTTAATACTGTTAATTTTTGAGAACTGTGGGTAGAACAAGGTTGTCAGTTATGAAGCACCTGCTTCCTGAGTAGATTTGAATTTTAAATTAAAATTGAATTTTAATAGAAAACATAGGAATATGGAACTAAATTAGCACAACTCAATGTCTAACAAGTTGTCCCTGTGGTGGAGGTGGATGCCTGAAGTGTTGGTGTGGCATCTGATTGAGTTATGACCACAGCACGGCATTGGTACAGGGGTGTGATTTGGGAGAAGAATATACTGCTTTATTCTTTCCCACTCAAGTAGCTGTGATGACTCCATATATGGTGTTACCATCCCTTTCTCTGTCTCTCAGTTGTCTTCTATGTAATCATTTGAACAATGGTCAGACACCACTGAAATACCGTGAAAAAAGCTGAAAGTTGAATATCAGTGTAGGTTAACAAGTGAGGCAGAGATAACAAATACTTCTGTAAGCCACTGTCTTAGAAATAAAGAAACCACCAATTGCCATGGTTTTTAAACATACTCTATGGAAGAGAAAAAAATAAAAATTCAAGTGTACCTGAAATAGACTGCAGTGTCTTTTTTCTTCAAAAAGTCATATTTTTTCCCCTTTTACAGGTTTTTGAAGTAGGAGAGGTAATTTCCCTATCTTTAGGAGGCTATCTAAAAAAAAAAAAAAAGGAAGGAAGAAAGGGAGAGAGGAAGGGAAGAAAGAGAGAGAAATTATTTTAGTTGTGTCTTAAATTGTTCCTGTAGAATTTTTTTTTAACTTAGAATTCTCCTCCCTTTATTCCCAGTGCATAATACACTTATGTACTTCTCTTTGTTTTTGTATGCTGGTTTTTTATTATGGATTATATAGAAAAGTCTGTTCCAGTACGTGGGAGGGATATTTCATTTTAGTTTATCAATGAACAAATATAATACCAAAATGAATTACATATTTTGATTATCCATGTCATTCTCTAGAAGTAGTTCATATAGCTTTTGGTCCTTTCAGAAAATAGTGCAAGCCAATTGTTACTTGACAGAGATTCAACACTACTAAGAATTTTCTGAATGCATTTGCTGATATAATATAAAAAGTTAATTTTATACCAAATTTGGAAGCTGGAACTTGTTATAAGTTCTTTGATCAAAGACACAAAGCATTTGGGCAACAAGAGAAATAAGAAAAAAAACCTGATAATTCCATAATGATCAAGGATTGCTCTAATAACTTTTCACATTTACAAACAGGAGTTTTTAATAGTTCTAGAATGCAAAGTATAAGCCACTTGTTGGTGATAATACATGAAATTAAATAATCAAAGATTTCAAATAAAATTACATTTCATAAATACATAATAACTCCGTCATAAATAGGAATCTTTCAGTTCTTGGAAAATAATGAAAGCTTACTATACACAATTATTTGTCTGGAAACATACCTCATTTCCTGCTCATAGGCAGTACAATGGCACTGAAGTAGAAGTCACACATAAACCACTTGTTTCCATTCCCTGTGCCAGGTAGGTATTCTTCTCTAACTGTTGATGAGCTGTAAAAAAAACCCTGAAATTTCCATGCTGATATTTGACAGCTGTAATTCTGAAGTTTTGTTGACTTTAAAACATGTAGATCTCATAATGCACATATACTTATTAAATTGGGGAACAACTCTATTTTAACTGCACATATCCAAATTAAATCATATATCTGGGCACCTCTATTCATCCACATTTTGAAGGGTTTACATACAGTTCAACAGAAGAAAAGGTCAGGTACATTAAAATTCAGGCACACTATTGATAATTAACAGCATGGTCACCAGGATGGTAGGCCCTGAAGTGCTAGAAATGAAAGTTCCCAGCCTCTGAAAACTTTATAACACAAATGGGAATACAAGGCACCCATACAAACACATTTTATGGGAAGCTGGGGGCCATTATATGATATTCTATATACTCATATCTTGTTGGAAAATATAGAGTAATGAAGTCTTCTAATTTGTAGTTTCTTTTATTTCTGCAAGTCATTAAGTATGACCTCTGTACATATGACCTTGATCTGGGGTTGTTTCTTGATACTGTATCTTAAACTGTGGCATTAGTGCCTTTTATCAGTGCTTTGCAGGATTTGTGTTTATGTGTCTAATTGTTCCACCTTCCCTTTTGACATCTAAGCACAGAATACATGTTCAGTAAAGGCTTATCACTTGCTTGATTTTACACCTAACAGAGTAAGCCCAAAGTTGGATATGAAAGAAGGTTGGCAAGAAGAGGTATGAATCTGACAGGTTAAATGGACAGAGTTGACTGAAGATGTTGACAGAGAAAGAACACAATGGAAGATTGAGAGATGGTTGTAGGGAAATGTCTCTGATGGAATGAAGTGGATGGAATGTGTTAGGAAGCAGGAAGAATTCAGTAGATGACAAGACCATCTTGGCAGTCTTGAACTTTGAGCTATGAAATTTTGTTATTGACCTTACAAATGTGATATTTTAGGGATGTTAACATGACTTGACATGCTTAAAGAGACTTGAATAGTGTGATGCTAGTTTGACATGTCCTTTACATTTCCTTCATGGGAATTTATCATTCTTTCAAAGCTAGCAAGATCAGACCAGACCTATAATGTAGTATGTATTCATCGTGGCATTATTTTCTATCCAAGTTTGTGTTGATTGATTTTTTTTACCTCCATCTATGGTGGCAGAATCTAATTGAAGAGATTTTAAGCAAGCTACTCTGCTATATTGATGTGGATGATTTTTATAGCATTTCTGAAATCCTAGAGACAATTTTTTTCCTTTCATCTAGTCTGAATGCCATTTACATTTGGAAGAATTCAAGACATGAAATCCTTCTAACCTCTCCAAACACAAAAGTGTCTACAAATACATGTTTCTCATTTGTCTTCTCAAACCTTGAACCTAGGTGAAGAGACTCAGAAGGAGAAAGGAAGGTTTAATCTGGCACTTTACCATTCTTCTATTAGACATTTGAAACTGTACTTGGCATTGAAGGGAAATGCTTTATTAAAGAAATATATTTTTAAAAATCAAGCAATAAGATATGGGAGTTTCTTAACAAAACATGTTTTTCATAAGGAAATAAGTTATAGAAACTGAAAAATACATACACATATCTTTTTTTTAATTTTATTTGCTACTTTTACTTTATTTATTTTTTTTATTATAGATAAAAATATGCACCATAGATGTGGCCCAACCCATCACCCTCGCTCCACCCAAACCTCCCCCCTCCCTTCCCCTTCCTTGGTCCTTTCCTAATACGTCCCTTCTGGAAGGATGTTTGGAGAATACTTAGAGACCTAAAAATAGACCTGCCTTTCGATCCTATAATTCCTCTTCTAGGTTTATACCCAGAAGACCAAAAGTCACAATATAACAAAGACATCTGTACCAGAT